>PVJH01003191.1:0-147839 GCA_004026705.1 Nesogale talazaci
ACCAACTTCTCTGACGATTTGCTCAGCATACAGACTGATTAAGTATGGTGAAAGGACACAGCGCTGATGCACACACCCTTCTCTGATTTTAAAATGTGCAGTCTTCCATTGTTCTGTTCATTCAACTGCCCTTTGATCTATGTACAAATTCCATGAGAACACACTGAAGTATTCTGGAATCCCCATTTTTTTTCCAAGACTATCCAGAGTTTGTCATGATTCACAAAATAGAAGTCTTACACAAGTAAAGATCTTTCTGGTAGTCCCTGCTTTGAGCCCAAACTCCGATGACATCAGCAACAACCTCCCTTGTTCCACTTCCTCTTCTGAATCCAGCCTGAACCTCTTAGGAAAATTGCTCTGCATTCTGAACAAATCACTCTGTTACAGTCATTGTTGGCAAGTTAGATGCTGAGAAATAATGGAAAGTTACTATTTTTCATAATTTATTTGAAAAAATCATGGCCCACATCACATAAACACTGAATTGTGAAAACGATGCTTCAAAAAAAATTAGGATAACATATTTATGACTTCAAGATAGGAAAGAATTTCAATGAGGCATGAAAAGCCTAACTGGTAAAAGCAAAGTCTAATAAATTGAATCTCCTCAAAATTTAAAACTTCAACATGATAAAAGACACCATAAACAAAGTTAAAGAAATATGACAGACTGAAAGATGTTTGCAACACATAAAGCAAACAAAGCTTTAGTACCCAGAATCTACATTTATATGTTTATATATATATATCCTAAAATTCAAAGGGAAAAAGATGACTCAATATAAAATGTGCAAAGCACGCGCCCTCCCTCCCGAAATGTGCAAAGGCACACAAGCAGCTCACAAAAGGACATATACAAATGTCTCATAAATGTGGGGGAAAAGGGCTTAGACTCACCAGTATTTCAATAAAATCAGTAAGTGAGAGAGTTAAGGTTTATTGTGCCAACCTGGCTGATAAACACATGTGGGTTAATTGAAGGGCGGAAAGTCTTGTCTCCGTGGGCCTCACTCTTCTGGTTCCCTGCCCTCTTGTTCTCTGACAGTTGAACCAGTGTGTGGCTGCTTTAGCTAGAAAGACTCACTTCCTGCAAGGCATCTCTGAGAAGTGACTTGGACTTAACCTGATGCAGGCCTGAGTCATGGAGAAACCATGTGGGGCCAGCGCAGAGACGCTTACACAGCCACGGGATTCAGAGACTTTCTGCCCACTCGCTTGTGATGCTTCTGCATTCGGTGTCATTGCATGTGTGTTTTGTGAGTGTGAGGAGGACTTTGTAGATCGGTGTCGGACATATAGGCTAAGTGGACTTATGTGCTTGGACTGGACAGGGTTGGGATGCTTTCTGTATGTACACTTACCCTGTATATAAAACTCTCTCTTATACTTATATGAGTTTCCATGGATTTGTTTCTCTAGTGTACCCAGACAATCTTTTCACATTCTTTTTTTTTTTTAGACAAGGTAAATAAAAGTTCTCCAATTGGTCAGGCATAGTTCTTTTAAATATCAAGCTATAGAAATCAACCATAGTTAGTTTTAGCAGGGAGGAAAATATTTACCAAATCGTGTTGTTGTTTTTTTTCCAAAGGAACAAAAGGAGTTTATTTTCTAGCTTAAGCTAGGGTCGAGCTCACAGCACTACCCAGCGCAGCAGTTTCCCCACCGACCAACACACACAGCTAAGTTTTTATAGTTTCAGGTTACATAAGGGGCGTGCCCTTTCCCGCTTCCCGCCATAGAGTCCCGTGAGAGGGAAGGTGGCTGTTCTCTATTGGCGAGCTGCTTTCCGTGTCCTTCTCTGGTTGGCTGTCAGGAACTTGTTGAATTGTGAATGCTTCTTCCTGGTTCCGGTGTTGCATCTGCATCAGGGAAGTCACGGGTTTTCTCTGAAATAGAAACGTAGGCCTACCCTGAGTTTTGGCTCTTTTGGAGCCTGTCATGGCGTTTCTGAAGTTTATTGAGTACTAAGAAAGTAAGGACCAACATTCCCCCCTTCTGTTGTTTTAGATGAGGAGTTGGCTTCACTCATAGAGATCCAGTGTACAGCAGGACAAAACACTACCAAGTCTGACATCACCCTCACATATTTTGCTATGTTTGAGTGTATTGTTGCAGTTGTGTAATCCATCCGTCTCTTTGAAGGTCTCCTTTCCTTTGCTGAACCTCTCCTTTACCATGGATGATATCCTTTTCCAGTGACTGGTTCCCCCTGAGACATATCCAAAACATACGAGATGAAGGGTCACCAACCTAGCTTCTAAGGAATATGTTGGCTTTACTTCTTTCAAGACAGATTTGTTTGTTCTCTTACAGTCCTGGTATAGTCAAATAACCTTTGCCAACATCATAATTCAGATGCATTGATTTTTTTTTCATTTTCTAAAAATATCATTGCCAGGTTTTGCATACATTAGAGGTGATTGAGAAGACCGTGGTTTGGGCCAGACACCCCATCATCCCCAAAGTGATTCCTTTGTATGTCAACACTTTTTTAAAAAGATTCCTTTGTCACAGATTGGCACAATATAATGCCATTTGATTTCTTGATGTTGCTCACATAGATATTGATTGTAAATTCAAGTAAAATGAAATCTTTGGCAACTTTAATCTTTTCTCAATTATGATGCTGTTTATTGGTGTATTTGTGAGAATTTTTATTTATTTGATAGTGAGTTGCAATCCATACCGATGGCTATATTTCCTTTGATCTGTACCAGAAAGTGCTTCAAGTCCTCTTGGCTCTCAATAAGCCAAACTATCTTGTCTGCATGTCACAGTTGTTACTCAGCCTTTTGCCAGCACTGAGGCCTTCTCCTTCTTCAGGTAGCCTAACCTCTGGGGTTATTTACTCAATATATGCAAAGTGAGTAAGTGCAGTGAAAGGATACAACCCAAACACACTTTCTTGATTTAAAACAAAAAAAAGTTATTGTGAGGTCCTATGGAGTCAGTTCCAACCCCTAGCAGCCTTGTGAGCTCGATGAAAGGGCTGCCTGGTTCAGCGACATCCTCACAAGTGTGATGTTTGAACCCATTATTGCAACCATTGTGCCAAACTACATTCTGGTGGGTTTTCCTCTTTTTTGCTGGCCCTCCACTTTAACAAGCATGATGTCCTTGCCCAGATACTGGTCTCGCTTGATAAAATGTCCAAATTCTAAGTGCTTTGTACACATCTGCTCATTTAATCCTCACAATAACTCTATAACATGGGTGGAATTATTTCTCACATGTTATAGAGGAGCACGTGGGACATGAGGGTTAATTGTCCAAGGTGAAAGAGTTTGTCAAGAAACAAAAGCTTGTATCCAGATTTTAGTGTTCACCTTCTTAAGCATTCACTTTCAACTCCATTAAAAATTCATAGGGCCTTGGGGCTGAGCCCCAGTGGCGTAGTGGTTGTGCGTGGGACTGCGGCCCACTGGGATGGAGGTTCGATTCCAACTCCATGGAGCAAAGACTGGGCCACCTACTCCCACCACCTGAGGGCAGTGATGCCCCCCCCCAAAAAAATTCATAGGGCCCATGAGAGGGTCCACCCATCCAAAGTCACAGCATTCCATTTCACTCAAACTTCACAACCTTCAGGAATACTAAATCCTGATCACTGTTCATGTGGAAAATGCTACAATGTTAACCACATGTTACATTACAACTATTGTCTCTGTAGTTTCTGAAAAGTAGATGCAACTTCTGCACATAAGAATGAATTCCAAGCTGACAACCTGCTTCCTTGTAATTCATTACCTTTCCATTCATGGCCTGGTGTGGGTGCATCTCATTGACAAAGTCAACGTATATGCCAAGCAGGGGCAGAAAAGTGGGATGTTGTCGTTAAATACTCTTGAGTCAATTTCTTACTCATAGAAACCTAATATAAGGCAAGATGAAAGCAGTCTGATCCTGCACCATCACACATCTGCTGTGCTAGAGACCATTATTGTAGCTACTGTGTCAATCCACCTCACTGGGTCTTCGTCTTTTTGTTGGTCCTCTACTTTACCAAGCATGATGTCCTGTATCAGTGGCTGGCTGCTCCCAGTCATGAGACTGAAGCACATGAGTTGCAGCTTCAGCATCCTTGTTCCTAAGGTGTGCTAAAGCTGTACTTCTGCCAAGGCAGATTCATTTGTCCTTCTGACAAACCATGGTACTTGCGATAATCTTCACTAACACCATAAATCAAATGCATCAATTCTTTTCCCATTTTCCTTACTCATTGCTCATTTTATACATGCATATAAGGTGATTGATGGCACAGTCTTTGATATTCATTGGAGAGTTTCAAGTTCTCTTCAGTTCAATCAATGATCCTCCTTTCCATCCTTTTTCAGATAGTCCAACTTCTCAAATGATTTGTTCAGTACACAGATTGAATAAGCATGGTGAAAAGACATAAGCCTTCCTGATTTTAAATCATATAATATTCCTTGTTCTATCCAAATGATTGCTTCTTGGTCTTTGCTCGGAAATAATACATACCTATAAAACATTTATTTATTAGAGTATGGACAACAGAAAAGTAGGTGAAGGGAGGAATCAGTCAGTATAAGAAATAATAATTTATTAATTTTCAAGGGTTCATGAGAGAGGGAGGATGGAGAAGGGAGGTGAGAAAATGAGGAGCTGACACCAAAGGCTCAAGTAGAAAGCAAATGTTTTGAGAATGATGATGGCAAGAAACGTACAAATGTGCTTGACACAATGGATGGATGTATGGGTTGTTAAAAAATCAATATAATGATTTTATAAGAGCATTTATTTAAAATAGCTAATGTATGCATATGCAATGAGAGTAAAACCATGGACTGATCACATTCATGATCAGTGTGAGAGTTGACTAATAGAAAAAAGAGTGAGAAGAGAGTCAAAAGGAGCTTTGACTGAAATGTTTTATTTCTTTTAATAAATTTTAAAAGCAGATACACATCTCATAAAAGATGAGGAGGACTACGATATCACCAAGAAGAAAAGCCTGGAATGGAGCACTTCGTCTGGACTCAGGGTTCCTGTGCTGAGAACATCCTAGACCTAGGAAACGGAAAGCCGTTACACTGGGGCAAAAGTAGCAGAAATGGTAGAGGGCGTTGTGCGCTTCAGGGTCCAAGAAAAGAGGCAGCGACAGTGATCGATCCACACAGCAAGGCTTAGTGGCAGAATGCGATGTCTTCAGACATGTGCTGCTGGAACTAAAAGGCTATAGGCCCAAGAGAGGACACTTATTGAGGGGACCACGAGGAGGTCCACAGGCCTAGCTGAAGGATGAGGGAGCTAGCTGCCCCACGCTAAAAGAAGGACAGATGTGCTTTTCACCTTGGTCTCGCAGACCTTCTCTAGGTGCTCCCTGACATTAATTCTATTCCTCTCACTTCCAAGTTCATCTGAAGCCCATGCTGTTGTTAGATGCCATAGGCGCCATCAGCAGTTGGTTCCACCTCATGGCAAACCTGTGTGTTGCTGAAGGAAACACTGCCGGTCCTTTGCCACCTTCACAATTATTGGTGCTGTTGCTTTGCACATACATGTGAAAAAAATTTAAACCAGAAGCAAAAATGTTAAAATCATAGCATTAATCATCTTTATTGTTGCACACAAGGGTCGATTAGTTTGGTTTTTTTTAATTACTCAACTGTCTTTGAACTGTCACAACGGCTGCAATCAGTGTCAGTCACAGCAACAAGAGTGAGAAGGGTGCAGAACCAACCAGGCAAAGTTCTGCTCTGCTGTACAGGAATTCACCGAGTTGGAATCAGTTCAACAGCATCTGACAATACAACCGCATCACTTTAATTTTGAAACCCTGCCAAGTTAGTCCATTTCTCCCAGAAATCCTTTCTTATTCTGTTTCATACTCTTTTCTCTGGGATAAATAAAGGGCAAAACGTCATCACTAAGATGGAAGGTAGATAAGTCATTTTATTAGCAATCCATTCTGGTTACTACAAAGATGTGTACATTTCCCAGGTTAGTTAGGATTAAAAGCTCAGATGTAATTTATCTCAGACACAATCTATATTTAAGTTCTTTCTGTTTGCATAATCAGTCTGAAGTGATTTACCTATTGCATTCTAGCTAATGAAGACAAAATCCATTTTTCCAATAATGTATAAAAAAAGGCAACACAAAAATTACTTTAACTTCATTGGCAGCAGTTTGTAAACCAGGATGCTGTTCATTGTGAGGCCTATTTGAGAAGATTTCCTTCTAAAATACGTTTCAGAGTAGCCTACAGAGTAACGCTACAGCATTGGGTTGTTTATCTCTTCTTTAAGTCCTCTGGTCTATGGAGTAAATTCCTTAAAGGGTTTCAGATTTCAATAGAGCCAACACTCCAGAAATATAGGGAAATATTAGTTGATATCTTATCAGGATTGCATATTAGAAGTGCAACCTAGTGGAATCGTGGCCAGAGCACTCAGCAGTGAACAGGGGTATCAGTGATTTAAGCCTTCTTCTGATAGACAGATATGTGGCAGTCTTTGTCCATTAAAATTTGGTAAGCCTGGTTAACTCTATGGAATAGTTCTATGCTGTTCTTTAGGGTCAATATCAGTCGGAATTGATGCAAAGGCAGTAGGCTTGTCAAATGATTTTGGAACAAACAATACAAACACAATCACTTAAGGCTTCTCGCCCAGGAAAAGCCACACCAGTATCTTCTGGGTCCACCTTGGAGATTAATCTATTAATAGACTTTCAGGAACCCAGAGTTATGTGGGGAAATCTAATCTTCCTGAGAGAGGCTCAGACTGCCAAACTAATATCACCTTTGATAATGGGAAATGATTACAGTTTTCAAGGCCTAAACTTTCTGAAGAGAAAACATGAAGTGGTCATATTTAGTACCTACCAAGATTATTGAAGAGATAGTTGCATAAATGATTTAAAATGAGTCTTTAAATTATATAAAAGCATTACACCCAAAGACGGGAAGTAAATGTTCTACATTTCTGTTTTTGTCAGCACTAAAATTAATAATCTTAAGTAATCATATTAAGAGTTTAAGTTTTGACATAAAAAAGTGATTAAAAGAAATAACAACAAAATGTTGGCAACTTCAGAATAAGAACTCTTATTTATACTCACCCTTTTATGGAAGGTTTATAAAAATGAGACATAGTTTCCAGCTTGAGGTGATATGTGTGAAATAAAAGACAATTTAAAATTGTCTTTGATGACATAAAAAAATTACATTGGCGCCACAGACTACAAATCCAGTATTGTCATTACCTCTGTGGGTAGGAAGGAGGGGAAGGGGGGAGGGTGTTACATAGGAATCTTCATCGATTTGGTAATCAGGGGAGTTCCTGGAGTTGGGTCTTTCTTTTTCCCCCGGTCGTCTAACTCTCAGAGTAAATAATCAGGCAAATCTGTCCAGTATGTAATAGAGATGTAAGAAACATAACGTAGGCATGCAAGGCAGCCACTTAGCATAAAGCAGTCCATTGCAATTGATCTGTTATTCATAGTGGGCTGGGACAGCCTGGAGGTTTCCTCAGGTTCCCAAGGTGACCACAAGTGATAGTAGAGCTTGTTCTAATACTGAGTAATTGTCGCAGACTACTCTAGACAAACCTGCTGCACAAGACATCTTTAAAGTGTTGAAGAGCAAGGGAGTCCGTTTGAGAACTAAGGTGCACCTGACTCAAACCGTGATACTTCCCATTGCTTCATAAGCATGTGGAAGTTGGAAATTGAATCACATAGACCAAAGAAAATGAAGGCACTTAAACTTGGGTGTTGGCAAAGGATATTGGAAGGGTTTTTTTTTTGGGGGGGGGAGGGGGCATCACAAGAATATTGGAAGTATCATGAACTTCCAGAAGAACAAACAAATCTGCCTTAGAGGGAAGACAGTCAGAATTCTCCTTAGAAGGGTGGATGGTGAGGTTTCACCTCAGGTCCTTTGGACGTGTCATCATGTGAGAGCAGTCCCTGGAAGAGGACATCGTTCTCCATAAATCTGAAGAGCAGTTATAAAGAGAAGGACCACAGTGAAATGGATCGATACAGTCATAGGCTCCAACAAAGCGATTGTGAGGCTGGTGCAAGATCACGCAGTATCTTTGTTCTTTTTTGACGTGGGAACCAACAGGTTTTCTTCTCAGCATGCTTCCTCAAACGTAACAAAGACTGATTCTGTAAACAGGATTTGGAATTGGAATATTCGGGGCCTGTCAGACCACTGTCATATCTAGGAACCAAGAAAATACTTTGCCTCAAATAAAGAGTTCAGAAAATAGTTGAATCCGAACTGTGGTGCTCAAGCTTGACAATGCATCAGAATAACCTGGTGAAACTGTTAAAATACTGATTCCTGGCCCCCCCCCCCACCAGTGAGTTTGTTGAGTACATCTGAAGTAGAGCCTGAGAATGTGAATTTGCTACCACTCCTAGAAGATGTTGATGTGGAAACTACATTTTGAGAAGTACAGTTTGGAGAATAAAAGATAAGTGACCGGAAAACAAAAGCAAAAAAAAACAAAGAGAAATTACCTATGGCCAGAACAGCTTTAGAGTAAGTGGGAGTTTTTAACTCTTTTAATAACCTCTCTGAAAATAATTTTTAAGAAAAATTAATACAAGACTCATCCCAAGAGGTGGATATAAAAGTGTCTCAAATGTCTAACTTTTCCAAAATGCTATACTCTTCCAATATCTTTTATATCAACCATCACTCCTTCTCTGAGTATAGTCCCTAAGGTCAGGATTCTGCATTTTGCTGCAATGTCTCTCCGGACTTGCAAAGATGAAATCAACGGCTCACATGGTAACAAACATGTGGGTACTGTTAAGTCCCACATCCAAAGGTCAAACATCTATCTATAGGGTCTTGTTCATACAGATGTCTCAGGAAACTGGTGATATCAAATCGGGTCTCCCCAAGAATCAGCACCAGAAGTCAAGCAGAGAGACAAATGCAGGTGCAGGGTCCAGATCCAGGGAAGAAATATGTCAAGGCCTTGCTTCTGCACTTGCACAATCAGGAAAGGGAAGTCACAAAAAGAACAACTTTGATGATGGTTGTTTCTGCCCGTCTCCAACCACCCCCTCAAGGAAAGAAAGGTTGATGACTTGAGTCAAAATACATCCTACCGTCCATTAGCAGAATAGAGAACTCCTCTCAAAATGGAATTATAACCACAGGTGTAGAGGCTAGAATTTATCATACAGCACAAAAGGCATTGTGGCTGGCAAAGCCATATTATGTTGCTTTGCAAGCCATACTATGTGGCTAGCAAAACCAACTTCCATTTTTAAATTGCTGTACCTTTCTCTAACATCGCTGCATCATCTTATTTTGGAAATAATGCAAAACAAATACCATAATGAGTCATACATAAACACACAAAAACTCACTGCTCTTGAGCTGTGAGTGACTCAACAGGAAAGATAGAACTGCCCATTGGGTTTCCAAAGATGCAAATCTTTACGGGGACAGGAACCCTTATCTTTCTCCTGCCAAGAAACTAATACGTTTGAACCGCTGACCTTGTGGCTAGTAGCCAACAAGTACTCACTACGCCACCTGGGCCTCAACACCTCCAAATCTTTTGAACCACACTGCTCAGATTTAGCCAGGAGGGGGCATATGGAAAACACTCTTTGGAGCAATAATTCCTTGGAGGTCATAGGATAACCGTTCTCTACCAGAAAGTAATTCATGCATCATTGGAGGATGGAAGGGCGTTAGGTCAACTGAAGAACATGACCAAGTACCTATGCTGAGTGAGACATTTCTGTGAAGCTGTTTCCACTTGTCTCTTTTTCTGTGATCGATCCCCTGAAACTCTTAGGAAAGGAACAGTCCCTAAATGAAATAGCGCACAACACACAATGAGAGACTGACTTTTTTTTTTTTTTAACAATTCCCAACTCCCACTGCAGAGCTGCAAACTCTCAGTCTGCTTCCAAACAACAAACATGGGCGGTGATCTAGCCAAACAGTTTGCCTCTGCTTAGCAAGCATCTCCATGATGCCACAGCTTTGGTAGCATAGTGTGTTTGTTACATGTTGGACTGCTAACCACAAAGTCAGCAGTCTGAAACTACTAGCCGATCCTCTGGAGAAAAGGAAGGCATCCTATTTCCATCAAAATTTACAGTTTCAGAAACCAACAGGGGCAATTCTTTAACTCTTCAAACTCCAAAACACCAAACTCGTTGTCATCAATCAAGGCTGACTCAGCGACCACCTGTGGGTTTCACCGGAGTAGAAAATCCAGTGCTTCCCCAGGGGGCTGCTGTTGGTTTTAAGCAGTTGGCCCTGAGGATGGTAATGCACTGCATAACCGTGACACCACCAGAGTCTAAACAAGACAAAGGAAAGTCAAAAAAAGCCAAATGAATCATATGAACAAGGAAGACCATCAGCCTAAGGCCATAACGATAGCCACAGGGTTCATGGTGCTGTAGCTACGTATACTCACTGCCAGCATTCTGTCCTGCATAGGATCAGTGTGGATCAGGACAGATTTGATGGCATCTAATAGTCCTCGTGGTATAGTGGTTATGCACTGACCTGTGGTCCCTATGGTTGCCAGTTCAAGACCACCAGCACCTCTGCAAGAGGAAGACTAGATGTATTACTCCCATAAAGAGTCACAATGCCATAAATAGACAGGGGTTGCCGTGAGTCTGCATTACTCGCTGACAGAGTTTAACAACAACAACAACAACAGCCATCATTGAGTGTATTCGAACTCATAACACTTCTATAGGACAGAGTAAAACTTCCCCTGTGTGTTTCCAAGATTGTAAATCAGGGTTGGGAAACCTCATTTTCTGACAAGACCTATTAGATGTTTATCCCTTCATTCTGGGCTTATCCTGATTAAATGCATAATTAACTCATCCCTAACGTCATGGCAGACCTGCTTCTCTTTGGTGAGTCACCTGACATTAACTGGCATTTGTTCTGCATTATACAGCCTGATGGCAGATGCTTCTCATGTCTACTTAATCTTTACAGGAGTAGAGAGTTTGGTCTTTCTCCCAAGGAGCGACTGGTAGTTTCAAACTATGGGCATTGTGACTACAAGACCCACGTGAAACCCATTATGTCACCAGATGGAAAACAAGAGAAACTTGTCAAAAATGAGGGATTGGCAGCAAGTCAATGCCTCACAATTGCCCACAGGACTGCACACACTGTGGAAGAGACTGTGGTAGGGATACTTAAATTACAAGATTGGCTCAGGGTCTCCTGACTAAGATAATGGGGAGATTTCATGACTCTATCAACCTCTCACTCCAAACACTTTGCCCTCTAATGATCCATCCCAGGATCAGTCAACGTGAGTTCCTGAAAGAGGGACTGGGAATGGAGAAGGCAAGAGACGCAAGAAACGGAGACAAGACAGTACTCTGATCAAGTCTCAATTTTTGAGCCAAAAGGCAAGGTTAATATAGACTAGCTGAGGAAGGGGGAGGTCCATATATGGAAATGAGGGACAAACGTGAATAACCAATCATATGCGTATAATATGGCGGGAACAAATGATGGGAAACAGTTGTCGAACAGGTCCATATGCTAATTAGGTGAACTTCCTAGCGCATAGAAACCGCATTACTAATATTCTACCAATGATCATAATGGCCACATATGAAATAGACCAATAGGCACAAAGGTCACACAAACCATAAACTATCAAAAAAACAAAGGCGGGAAATAAATGATATACATATTAAACTTAAAGACAAAAGCGGGAAATAAGCAAAATATGTATTAAACTTAAAACAAACTAAGTTATAAACAGGGACCGGCAGTAAAGGTCAATAATGTGTCACTGGGGATGGGAACAGCATTTGGCTTCCCACACTCTAACCAGACCCTGCGGGGGCTGCTCAGTAGAACTGCCCCTTTGGGTTCTGGGGCTGTAAGTCTTTAGAGGAACTCAAAGCTCTGTGAGGTTGGCTGGTGGCCTTGAACTGGTGACCTTTTGTTTAGTATTCACACTTAGCATCAACTACATAATAGTCCAGCCACCAGAAGGCTTCAATTTCCAGGAAGGGGACACCCAGGCAAGTCCCAGCGTGGAATGGCAACTGGTTAGAGGCGTGCTGGCAAGCACACACTGCCTGAGAACAAAGCTTTTGACATTGCCAGTCAGAAAGAATTCAATGGAGGCTCCATCTATGTGGAGACTAAAAGTGGATGTAGGGCTCCCACTGGGTCCCGTTGCCTTCTGCAAGACTGCACAGAACTTAAACTCGAATACACAGATGGCACAGGGAGTTAGGGTTCTTTAAGACTATATGTTCACCAGCCTATTTGGGCAAAAAACATACTCACTACCACCAAGGTGCAGTCAACTGAGAGTGACCTATGGCACACAGTAGAAGTCCCCTGGTGAATTTCTGAGACTGTAACTGTTTATGGGAGTACAAAGTCCCATTTTTCTCTCCAGGAATGACTGGTGGCTTCAAACTGCACACCTCGCAGGTGGCAGCCCGTGCAGAACCACTCTGCCATCAACTCTTCTCTCCTACTGGATAAAGATGGGCAACTTACATAGTCTGCCTGCCAAACTCTGCCTGCTGTCTGTTTTTGTAAGTAAAATTTTGTTAGTACACTGCCAACCCACTCCATTAATTCATTATCCACGGTTGCTTTTATCATATCAAGTTGAAAAGTTACCACAGAGATATCAGGATCTGCAAAATATATGTTTCCTGTCCCTTCAGGGACAACATCTGTCCTTTTACAGAAAACATTATCTGATCCCTGTCCTAAAGTCTTAACAATATCATCTGAATCCAGTTGGCAGAGGGAAAAAAATGGAGAGACTGTGTCACGGTGCTTCTCAAAGGCCTGATCCAGAAGTGTCCCCAAACATTTTCCTCACATCCAATCACAGGACTTCAGCGAGGTGCCAGGTGGGGCTGAAGACGGGGCTCGTGGACAAGCAGCCACTTTCCAACAGCAGATTTATATTATGAAAAGGTAATATTTGTTATTGTTGTGCATACAAATACACATATACAAAGATACATAGATTATCACTTGTTTCATGATAGAAATGGGAGTACTAATTTTGGTGGACAACTAATCATGGCTAGCACAATTTCATTTTGTAGCTGATACAAAATTAGACTTTTCAAAGGTAGTCATTTGACTGATTTCAAAACCATTTGGATATATCATAGCTACAGGTTAATAATTTGGGTTCTAGTACCAGAAAGATCTGGTTTGAGGAGTATCCACAATAAATTCTTACCCTACAATAGGGTAGAAACTCTTCATCTAAAGACACAACAAAAAACTTACTGCCATGGGGTTGATTCTGACTCACGGTGACGCTATAGCATTAGGTCAAAGGTACCTCCCTAAGCATGGTTGGGATGCTGTGAATTGCTTACCTAACAGCACCTCGACGGTCACTGAGTTGATTTCTACTCATAAGGATCTCCTCAGCAGCGATTCTCAACCTTCCTAATGCCACGACCTTTTAAATCAGTGCTGTTGTGACCCCCAGCCATAAAATTATTTTTGTTGCTACTCCATAACTGTCATCTTGCTACTGTTATGAATCATCATGTAAATATCTAACATGCAGAATGTATTTTCATTGTTATAAATTAAACATAATGAAAGCATAATGATTAATCATAAAGACCATATGCAAGTGTATATTGTGAAATATTTATTTCTAATTAGAAATAAATGAAATTTTGACTTGAAGCATGGTGTAGCAGGGCCACCATTCTGCATGTTGGGTACTCATATGTGGGTGTATCGGCATGTGGGTGGACCCACCTGGAGACGGATAGAGGAGGAGTGTCTCTGTTTCTAAGACTATCAGAAATATGTACTTTCTGATGGTTTTAGGTGACCCTTGTGAAAGGGTCTTATGACCCCCAAAGGGGTGGAGAACCGTTGCTCTGCAGGGTACCAGAGTTCATACATCTTTACAGGAGTGATTGGTGGGTATGAATCACAGACCTTGCATTTAGCAGCCCAACCCTTACTTAAAGGGGCTTTATGGCATCTTCCAACACCGAAATAGTGCTTTCAATGCATGCACTGTACCTGAGTTTCTACTTTGCCCTTGAAATTGCATACAGGGTCTTAGAATGAGGTATAGAGATGAAAGAGGTGCTGTTCTGGTCCTTGAATAAAACAGACAGGCTCTCAGTGCCAACCCGGAACTCCTGGCTTGGGAACACTAAATGAGACATGCCCATGTGAACAGTCAAGATGATTCCTCCCTGATGATCAGCACTCAGACGGAGAGTCTAAGCATCTAGACCCTGCCGGACCTACTCATTAAATCCTCTCACAGATGGAGCCATTCTTTTTACAATGCATTCTTTCTGTATGTATTTAGATTGAAACCTTAACCTTGAGTTTTTGTCTTTCCCCTAACTGTTCTTTAGTTCTTCATTTCATTAAAATAAAAAAAAGCAAAAGTGACTGACACTGTTTTATGCCAGAAAGTTTTGTGAGCAGCTCAAACCTTTTATTTCATTATTCAACGTCTTATCTGTATGCCCTGAGCCAGGGTGTCATTGATTGAATTGTCTCCAACCCACCCCCCACCAAATTTGTGTCAAATTACCTAGGCTGTGATTTTTCCGTATTGTGTGGTTAGCTATCATTTTGTGACTTGATGTAATTAGTTTCCATTTTGTGATATGTGTTATAAATCCTAACCTTTATCTGTCTGTTATTGAAGTAGGATTAGTGTCTGTTGTATCTTGAGTGAGACTTGCAAGAGGATGGAACTTGAAACACTCTCACTCAGGTTAAACCCCAGCTTAAGTAATACCTTTTATGTGTGAAAGGATGAAGGAGAGAGAAGCAAGCTGAGAAGAGACCTCAGTACCACCAAGAAAGAAGAACTGTGAGAAGACTTCATCCTTTGGATCAGTACTGAGAAACTCCTAGACATTTCTAAGGAATACCAGAATCAAAGACGTTTAAAGAAAATTCTGACTTATGCCTAAAAGTAGTGCCCTAAAGTCAAACTTATAGCATCCTAAATTATGAGAAAATAATTTTGTATCCATTAAGCCATACATTTGTGATATTTCTTTTCTAGTAGTACTGGATAAGTAGGTAAAAGAATCTCCAAAATTTGTCATTGGAGCATTGAGAGTGCATGAATATATTTTGTGGCCTTCTTGGCAACAGCTTGTTGATTTCATTGATACATTTAAAAGATAATGTAAACACATCCTGGCTTACCAAAATGATCACTTCATTGACTATTGCCATGTAATTCTGGTGCCTGTATTTGTATAAAATAGCATCACAGAGTGCTTTAATCAAATAATTTATATATATCCATAATGTTTAATTTAAATTAAAGCAAACAAATTTATAAAATTGCCACATCCTGAAAATTACCCAGGGACCATATTTCAGTGGAAAAAAATTGATTACATTTTTAATAATTATAAAAATAGAAAGAATTTGATTTTCTACAAAAACTGGTTCTTCTGAACCAAAATCTTATCAGGAAACACATTTTCCCTCTTGCATGAGCATTGTTGAAGTCAAAATGCAAAGAAAGAAATGGTTAAATCTAAAACCTGACCTGAGGATACGTCCTTATTTATTAAACCCTCAATGAGTAGTGTCATTCTAGTTGTGAATTACATTAAACTAATGCTGTTAATTTCAACTTTAGTACCTTTTCAGTTTCATCAGTACTTAAGTTGCAAAGTTGCTTTTGTGTTTTAAGTTGGATAATAGAGAACACCTCTTTTGCACTCAAAATATGGACATACTTATTGTACAATATAATAAAAACAAAACAACAGAAGGTGGGGGCATGCCTTTCCCTTTAGCATGACAGTGTATATGCTGAGTTATAGAAACACCGCATTTGAAAGTCATCCCCTCAGAAGTTCAGACCCGTGCCCACACTGAGATGCCTCCACCCACACCGGACCCACAAGACTTCCCACCACCTAGCCTGTGATCTTACTGGGTTCAGCATCATTGCATGTGCTTCATGAATCTTGAGGACTTTATAGATTGATATTGGACAGGTGGGTTAATATCAGACTTATGGACTTGATCTGGACTGTGTTAGGATGTTTACTCACTATTCAATTGCTCTTATATATAAAGCTTTTTCTTCTACACATACGAGTGTCTATGAATTTGTTTCTAAAGTCTACCCAGACTAACACACAGTGTCATAAAGGTCACAATGAGTCAGCATCGACTGGATGGCAATGAGTTTGAGTATTTTTTGAGTTTACCAATAAAACATTGTGGGATACAGAAGATCTGTGATAGCACAGCGGGTTAAGTGCTGGGCGGCTGCTCGGAATGCTGGCAGTTCAAACCCACTAGACGCTCCCTTGGAGAAAGATGAAGTTGGCTGTTTCCATAAAGAGTTCCAGTCTCAGATTCCCCCATGAAATAGTTCTACATTATATATAGGGTTGCTGTAAGTTGGGATTGACTTATTAGCAGCAGTAGATGGCATGTAATAATGTCCTTTCTTGGATAGGCCACTTTTCATTTCATGTGTCTATTTCATATATATATATGTGTGTGTGTGTGTGTGTGTGTGTGTGTGTGTCTATTTCTTGACTCTCCAATGCAGAGTACAAGTCCCTGACAAGGAGATGCACACAAGTAAAAACAATTGCAAAGTTGAATGTGAATAGCAGGTTGCCAGAAGAAGAGTATTGATATACTTAATAAATTGGCAAGTGCTTCTGAACAATCTTGTAAGTTTATCCTATAGAAAATCCTGTGAGGGACAGTTATAGCCCAAGACCCCTAATCACATCCAAATAAATGATTTTATTTATAGGAACACAGAGGAGATAGTTAATTCTATGGTCCCACCCACTGCCATCAAAGTGATGATGATTCTGATTCAAAGACACCATCTAGGTTTCCCAGGTTGTAAATCTTTACAGGAGCAGACAGCCTTATCTTTCTCCCAGAAAGCAGCCGGTGGGGTTGAACCCGGAACTTTGAGGTTAGCAGTCCAACCCATAACCGAAAGTATAACCAGAGCTTCTAAATCAAAGGTGGGCTTACTAAAATAACTGGGAGAGAAATATATGGTTTATTCATCTGCTACCCTAAGTTAACCTTTGAGGGAAATAAATGCCTACTACTCCTAGTATATAAATGATAAGAAGATTGCAGCATGCTTGATTATTTAGATAAAATGATGCCTGGCACACCCAAAATATCAGTTGCCATTTTAAAAAGCTTTTCATAATCATCATCACCAACATAATCATGACTGTCAGAAGTGCATTAGGATATGAATGATTATTTGTTTACCATCACAAGCAAGAATAATTGAGCTTAGGTTTTCAATTCACAGCAGCAACCAAAAAGTCTAAATAAAATTATTGCAATGAAAAATTCTCCTTGCAAATTCTTTCCCCATCTGTTTCACTTACTTGCTGAAGTGGAAAGGATTTTCCTCTAAGTTTTTCCATTGCTTTCCCTGCCTTCTTTCAGAAGCAATTTTCCTCCAGTAGGTACACTGTGTAATACAGCCTAATATATCCTCATTGCAAACTCCAGGACTCAAATGGAGTTTCTGATAGAAGAATTCCTTCTTCTCTTTCCTTTCACCCTGTAAAATCTTCTTTCTTGGGGAGACATTTCTAAGACAACAACCTTTATGACATTTAAGTGTACTGACTCAATATCGCTAAATATGCTAATACCTGAAAGGAGGAATACATTTTTCTTTGTTTTTCATGTTCTGCCTAACAGACATCAGAAACCAGCATGAGAATTGTATTTCTTATTCCAGACCTCTGGGTTGGAAGGCGGTTGCTAGGCGCTGTCCCAACCATCCAGAAGCACAGTCAGCCTGTGTAAAACAGAAAGAAACATTGCCTGTTCCTGCACTAGCCTCACAGCTGTTGTTAGATTTGAGACCATTGTTGTGGCCATTGTCTCCGTCCTTGTTGAAGACCTTCATCTTTGAGGATGAGCTTCTGCTTCACCAGCATGACACTCTTTTCCAAGGTCTGGTCTCTCCTGGTAACTTGTCCAAATCACATGTGATTAGGTCTCACCATCACCTACCTTCTAAAGACTAGTCATTTTCTTTACAGTTTTATTGGCAGATAATTCAATCATTTCAAGGAGAATTGCACAAATTACCATAGCAAATTTAGTGTATTCTCCCAACACCACCAATTGCAATTCATTCAAGTGCTACCTCTCCCATCCTGCCTTTATTTACTCCTCCAACCTCCTTCCCTCTCTACCCCCACCCACCACCCCTTCATCCCCTATAAACCATGTATCAGTTATTATCATTATGCATCCATTCCTCCTATGCATTACTGCTGGAATACCTAACAGAAACTAATAAAAAAACAAAATTGCACTTGTCATAAAGATAAAAAACATAATAGTATAAAGACAAAAATACAAATAATGCTAAGAAGGAAAAGGCCTCCATCAACATTCAAAAATCCCCAGAAGAAATTTCTGTCATGGAACAAGTAAGAGATACTTTCATCCAGAACATATTCCATTCTCATCTACAGAGTGATCGACTGCCCAAGTATCCAGTTCAATCCAGCATAATCAAGATGACAGTGGTCTCTGCCTGATTTTAAGGCTGTTTGAGACTCTTGCCTGTGGATCTGCCAGTGGCTCAGACTAACTAGATACTCTGCAGCTGGTTTGGGGGCTTCCAGAGTCCCCCATAGCCCTCTACAAGTTGGGTGTTCATAATTTTAGCTTCAACACTTTTCTCGTCACCATATTCAAATTTTGTCATTGCCATCTTTGGATCACATAAACCGGTGTGCTTCTGTTGAAGCATTCTGTTGAAGTATTCAGTTGACTCCTCGCTTAGATGGCAGCTTGTTTGAATACAAGCCATTGGCTATTCTTCTTCCAAGACAGATTTGTTTGTTCTTCTAGCCATCCATGGTCCTTTCAATATTCTTCACCAGCACCATAATTCAAATGCATTGATTCTTCTACAGTCTTCCTTCTTCAATGTCCTATGCAATGTGTTGTGTTTTTTTAGATGAAAGGGTAGTTTACAGGTATGTTTCTGTTTCCAAGGATGGTTCTATTTCTCTGCTCAAGAAGTCCTTATCGGCAAATTTGGGGACCAGCATCATCCAACTCTGCATTCTCTTTTCAGTTTTTTTTTGCTATTGTTGCTGCAGGCTGGATTTTGAAATTGAGTCAGTCTGTGGAATGTTAGAAGTGCCTCTTGGACTTCATACCCATGGGAAGGAAGGAAGCAAGTGTGAGCTAGGAGAACAAGTTAGTTGTAACTTGACTTAACAATGGCCTCTTCTGACCACTCAGAGGACTCTGAAAAGAAAATGGGGCAGCTGAAATGGGCAAAAAGATCCAGACCATTGTACTCTTGCCACACCACTCATTGGTTGTGGATTGTGTTGTCTTAAAAAGATAGTGGCCTTCAACAGCAGCTGTCCATATGCTTGGTGGTGGGAGTAGTCTGAGGCTTGATAACTAATAACGCTGCTGACTAGACCCCCAGTAGTTGAGCTCAACACAAACCAAACCCCACTGTCTTCACGTCAATTCTCACTCAGAGGTTTTCTGAGGCTGTACTTTTTTGTGGCAGCATGTGGCCTCATCTTTTTTCCTGAGGAGTGGCTGGTGGCTTTGAACTCTGTCTTGTGATTAGTAGTACAGTGCTTATCCTAAAGTGTCGTCCAATGTAGAGACAGACAGTCCTTATCTGGAGGGAAAGCAGGGATGTACCCAGATCCACGATAGTTGTCATGGTGTAAACCCTCTATATTAGTCTCATCAAGAGCTTCGTTTCACTCTCAAAGTTCTACTAGGAAGTTACAAAACAAGGGAACAAACAAAAACGTGAAAATTCATGTTTTTCTCTTTTATGACCATGCTACAACAATCAAAATTATTCTCAAGTCTTTGTGAATGGCTCATAAAGACTATGGAAAGGGATCAATGTAGGAATATGCCTAAGGAGGTAAAAATTGACCAAAGGAAATATAGAGAAATATTTTCTTTTGTGGTCAAAATGACATTACTATGTTTAAATCATTTTATTTTGTTTACTAGCAGATTTGTTATTCCCAAAACTCTGGTCTGGCTTAATTTGCTACTAAATCATGAAAGAGTATAGGTGTTTGTGTGTCTACACTAGAATGCATATCAGAGCTGAGAGCTGTGGTAAAGTTATAGACATCTTGCATGAAAAACCAAACTCCTCAAACAATAATTTTACATCTTAATTTTGAGAGTCTTCTAATCCCCATGCCCTATTGGAACTGATTTATGAGCTGACTAAATGCAGATTTCAACTCCAAATCCCCTGCTTGGTAACAAAAAGAAGAGTTCAGCCATTGAATTACATTTTAATATTTTCTATCCATACTGAATACTTTGGGTCTGATGGCAGAGCATAAAACCCAAACTCAGCTGAAATAGGAACTACCATTTATTATTATCCATGCTGTGTGTCATCATTATCAGCCTCATATTCCAAGAGGACAGCTGGTGCTTGCAAAGATGATGAGTATATGTGTGTGTATATATATATACATATATACATAAATAAAATGACAGGGCTGCAGAGATCAAAGATTTGGTGAAATCATATAGAGAGAGATTACCATATGCTAATTCATTCCACTAATAATGAGTTTTTCTTTTTCATACCTTTGGTGTAAGGATGGGGGCAATTGAAAAGGAGAACTTAGTAACAGCTATCAAGGTAAGACTATATGTTCTCTAACATAAGGCAAACATTTCATAGGAGAAATTAGTTCATCGTTACTGTTGAATGTCCACTCCCTGTTGGTAGAATTCACTTTGAGAAAGCATGATGTTAATACAAAATGATTCAATTATACAGCAGGCTAGTAATGATATTGGAGAGTGGTGAAAACAAATCAAAATCAGCTCGGTGGTACCGAGGAATGGATGTGGACATGCTGTGCTAGGTTTTCAATGACCTTGATATAATTACATTAATGGAAGAGGGATGCCAAGTTTCAAAGCTTTTACATTTTTTTTTCTGAACTAAACAGGAATCAGAGTTCAGACAGCTATGACTGATCTGTCTCACTTTTTCTTATTTTGTGGGATAACTGAAATTAACATGAGAAAGGATCCAAATCTAGGATACTCCATTAAGATGATACCACCCAGTATCTACTTTTATGAGCTTGAGTCTGCATTGGTAGTTATTTGAAAGCAATGCAAGGACATACTTAGCAGTCTTAATTACTTTAGCTTTCAAGCTGCCTGACCACTGACTATCATTTCAAAGTCATATATTTAAGCTGTTTGGAGAATTTGTAAGAACATAGTAACTAGGGTAGGAAAATAGAGAACATTGCTAAAGTCAGATGTAGAAAAAAATATGCCATGAATAAAGTGTAATTTTAAGTTCTTCAACTTTTCCTATTAAACTTTTTCGTGTCTCAATAATATCTGGTCCCTAGTTGTTGTTTTTCAGTCCCTATCAGCATTACACTCATTGTGTGGATCCCACCCCCTTCAGTTATAAAACTATTTCCTAGTTTGCTAGGAAATGGAAGGGACACAGATGCACAAAGTGTAATTTGTTTTTATGGGTAGTATTTAATCAAATGTGGTTGAAAATCAACATAACAAGGGACATAACAGTTTTATACAATGGAAATGGCAAAACACTACTGCAAGAGATTAAATTAGACCTATATAAGTGAAAAGACAAAAGAAAAAACTGTTCTCAAGCCTCATAAGACTTAATATAGAAAAAATGTCAATAAGGCCTTAAGTATTATATTTATCTACAGCCACAATGCAATTCTGACAGACATCCCAACAAAATTCTTCACCAAAATGGAAAAGCTAATGATAAAATTTAGGTAAAAATGGAAAACCAAAAACCAAACTTGTTCACCTGGGTAGACTAGAGAAATAAATCTAGAGAAACTCATATATGTATAACAGAAAACTTTATATCAAAGAGTAATTGTATAGTAAGAAAATATCCCAGCCCGGTTCAAATCAAGCCCATAAGTCTGATATTAGCCCATATGTACTATATCAATCTATAAAGTCCTCTTCATACTCATGCAACATATGCAATGATGTCAAATTCAGGAGGTTCACATGTCAGTGGATGGAAAGTCTTGTGGATCCAGTAGTGATGCAAGTACTGACTCAGCACTGACTTGGGTCTCAAGGTGGCTCCTCCAGTTCCAGGGCTCTGGCTCCATCAGTGTAGACCCATGTGCTTGTCAACAAGCATTTCCTGCAGAGAGACAAGTAGAGAGAGTGTGTATCCCACCTCCAGGGAGGAAGATAAGAGTTCCCAGAATCCTCAGGAAAAGGTTATGCCCATACAGATGCCTCATTGGCGATGACCTGGTTGACAGGATAGATTCCATCCCTTCACAAATTGAGAGGAGATTATGTAATTTCCACATGAATCCACTGTCAATGGATTAGATTTGGACTCATAGCAACTGTAGAGGACAGAGTAGAACCACCCTGTTGGGTTCTAAGACTGTAAATTTGTAAAGGAACAGATAGCCGCATCTTACTCCGGTGGATTAGTGGCCAACATTGGGATTATTAGCCCAATGTATAACTCACCACACCATGCAGTTTCCTTAAACAAAGAAAAGATGCTCCACCCTCTCTCCCCATCAAAGCCAAAGCAAAAACATAGCAGGAGGGATAAAATTCCTCGATATCAAAGCATACTGTACAACTGCTACAATCAAAACATCTTTGCGTTGGTTCATTTATAGACACATACACCTATGGCATAGAATTGAGAACTCAGAAACAAATTCATTTATCTGTGGACATCTGATTTGTGACAAGGGGTCAAATCCCATTCAATGGACAATAGACAATCTATGTAATAAGTGGTACTGGCAAAATTGTATTTCCACTTGCAAAAGAATTAAATAATACTCATGCCTCACATCATAACTCAAAATAGGCTAGAGTCTTAAATGATAAACTTAAAGCTACAAAATTTCTCAAAGAAAATATACAGAAAAAATTTTGGAATCTCATTGTGTCAGTCTGGGTAGACTAGAGGAACAAATTTCAAAGGCACGCATATAGATATAAGGAAAGGGTTTATATACAAAAGGAATGGGACATGGAGAAAGCATCCCAGCCCAGTCCAGTCCAAAGTCATAAGTCCAATATTAACCCATATATACCCAAAATCAGTCTATAAAGGCTTCTTCCAACTCACGAAGTCACAGGTCAGTGGGTGCAGAATCCTGGTGCTGTTAGGGCACCTCACCTCCAGGACTCAGGGTCCATCAACAGCAGAAGCAACTCATCGCTGGCAGAGTTCTCCATCTGGCTGCCCCAGCTTCAGAGGTCTGGCTCCATCAGGGCAAAGCTGTGTGGTCTCTCCGCCAGCTCCTCCAGCTTCTTGAACACTGCCAGCTTGTCTTGTCCATGATTAATCGTCTCTGAGACTAACTCCCAGCAACTGGAAAAGATAGCTTCTCATCTTCATGAAGGAAATATTGCGAGATTTCCCAGAAGTCTCAGGAGAAAGCCATGCCCACATAGAGGCTTCATTGGCTACTCAATAGCCATCTCCAGATTAACAGGCTAGACTCCACCCCTACATCTCAATCATAAAATGAACATAAGCACATGACTGCCACACTCATTTTTATGATAGACTAGCAAACATAGCCATCAATACACAAATAGCAAAAGACAAGGTAGATAATTGGGACTTAATAAAACAAATATTTGTGCTCTGCAAAATGTTTTGGCAAAATAGTACAAAAATAACCTATACACGGGAAAACAAGAGCAAAACAATGCACCTGCTTTGTCTTCAGTGATCTTATTGGAAAGGTGAACATCATGGAATGCCAGTTTAATAGAACAAAGTGTTCTTGTATTGAGGAAGTACTTAAGAAGATGCCCAATGTTCTTCTGGTACCTTAATACTAAACCTATAAATATATGCACATACATGACAACTCAGTCAATTGCCATCAAAAAGTTTATGCTTTGCATCTTAGTGAAGTGTGTAGCAATGGGGGTCTTAAAAACTTGCAATCAGTCATTTAAGGTTCACCTATTGGTCTCTATCCATTAGGTCCAAAAGAGAAAGAAAAAAGGAGTCTCAGAGAAGAAATCAGTCCTCAGATTTAATATTCTACATAAAACATAGTCTCATATACTCTGAAACTAAAAAAAATGAGGTGGTTTCTAGATACTAGTTATAATTAAAGCCACAATGAAAGGATCCCAACAGAACCAGAGTAAAATGCATAACAAAATTAAAATTATTGAAAAATTCAGACTACTGGTCCAATTAAAAGTGGAAGACTCCCTCAGACTGTGGCCCTAAGATATACTTTAAATTTTAAACTGAAACCCTCATGAGGACACCTTTTGGTGAAATAGCAGATTGCACAAAATAAATGGTATTGTCTGTGAGGATGGTGCTCCATTGAAAGTAAAATGAAGCATAAAAAACACCCCCAAACACTAAAACTAAACAGAAAAATGATAAAAGGAGTCCTCGTGGCACTGATGGGTAACTATTGGACTGATAATCATAAGATCAGCAGTTCAACCCCACCAGCCACTCCACAAGAGAAAGATAGGGCTACATACTTCCTTAAAGCTTAGTGACCCGAGGAATGCTATCAGGTTGATCAGAGTTGGAATCCACTGAATGGCAGCGGGTTTTTTTGAGTGGCATGAAATCAAAAGGCCAACAACTACCCAAGGGCACACATGTGAAGATAAGGAGACAGGAAAATCAGAGTACTAGAAAGCAGAACAAACAGACTGCAGTTAAAGAGAATGTTGACACATAATGGAAAAGGTAATTAATGTTGCTGAACAATTTGTGTAGAATATGTCTAGAAATTGTCAAATGGGAACCTATTTAACTGTTTTAACATTCACTGAAAACACATATATGCAATGCAGAGGAAGTGTTGAAAATTGAAGAATTCTTTCCATGTAATGTTTCCTGTAAAAGACTTGCCAGGACCAAATCCAGCTGAACCTATTCTGGATTATGGCTAATTCATCATCTCTTCCTCTGCTTGGTTCCAAATTGCTATACCTAGAACACTGCAACCCATGTATGGTAGTTACATAATCTAGTGTCAATTTGAAGATTAAGGGTATAGGGGTAGAGAGTCTAGCCTGTCAATTAGAATATAGCCTAGGAGGTCGCTGGGTGGGCATGGCCTTATCCTGAGTTTTCTGGGAACTCCTGTATTTCCTCCTTGATGGCAAGAAGCTTTCTCTCTCTCTCTCTCTCTCTCTCTCTCTCTCTCTCTCTCTCTCTCTCTCTGTCTCTGTCTCTATCTCCTCACTCCCTGTGAGACATTCCTGAGGAGAAGTCAGGTGGACCTACCCCAATGCAGCCCCTGGAGCTGGAGAAGCCACATGGAGAACCCTGCCAGCACTGAAATGTTTACAACACCATTGGATCCACAAGACTTCCCACCCACTGGCCTCTGATTTTCCTGCATTTGGCATCACTGCATGTGTTTCATGAGTCTGAAGAGGATTTTATAGATTGATATTGAACATATGGACTTGATCTAGACTGGACGTGGATGTTTTTCAGTAGTCAATTGCTCTTGTATATAAATCTTTTTCTTATACATGTATGAGTCTCCCTGGATTCGTTTCTCTAGTTTACCTGGACTAACACACCATGACAGAAGAGAAGACCAGAGTCTAGCCAGCTGCCATGCACTATTGATCACAATACCTCAGTTCTGCACATGACCCCTTGTCCCTATCTCTTGCTGCCAGCTGCTTTTAATTCAGATGATCTCAGAGTAAATCTGAGTGTCTCATTTCAACATCCAACTCAATTCCAGCATGAGCACAACATATTTCTAGCAATGAGATAGACAGTGACTAGGAACTATAAGATAAACTGCATGCACATTTTCCTTCTACAGCCCCCTATTCATCACCCTCCACTGCTGATGGCAACATCGGAAACCTGTTTTTATTTGTCTAGTTCCATATATCCTCAGAAAAGCTCTAAAATGAATCATTTAAAGCTAAATGTAAATTCAGCACAGTGTTACTTCTCTGAAGCACTCATGCATTTTTAAAGTAGAATATTTTTAATTTCTGGCTGAGAAAATTCATGTAAGCATAAGCAGGAGAGAGAGTGAGATATGCTTGTGCATGCACAGAGGAGCACCTGTAGAAGAGAAAGCACAATAGGACTATTCTACCAGCCTAGGTGTAGCCAAGAACCCAACTTCCCCATACACTAAGGACTGTGATCTGTGAAAGAACAGTAACGTAGGTAAATAGGTTGAAAGCAAACATTAGGCCCCTGTATTGTTTTTCTTCTTGTCAATGATCACTACTCATCCCACTACACATCTGATGCATACACGCTACACTCAACTACTTTATCAAAGGATCCCTGGTGGCATAATGAGTTACATATTGGGTTGCTAAACACAAGGTCAACAGTTAGAAAGCACCAGTTTCTCTGCAGAAGAAAGACCAGGCTTTCTACTCACTTAAAGAGTTAGTGTCATAAAGAAAAGGGGGAAAAAAGAGCTAGTGTCAGAAACCCACAAGGGCACATTCACCTTGTCCAAGGGGTGGCCATGGGTCAGAGTTTGATTTTGTCGAATCTCCTTTATCATCTCTGTCCCCACTAGAGTTTATTCCTATTGTCTAGACTAGTGCCTTGTGCACAGAAGATATTCGATCAAGTCATTCGAATGGATCTCTTATATGGCCACTACTCCTTTGTCAAGAGTATGCGTGTAGTGTTGTAATTACCTTTTCTTACCCAACCAGATCTTTTCATTGACTTTATGTTTTTGGTTTTGTTTGTGGGTTTTTTGTAAATAGGATTTCTTATTTTTTAATACAATTGGGTATAAAATGTTTGGTTCTTTTTTTTGGAGGGGGGGTCATCACTGCCCTCTGGTGATCATGGGAGCTACCCAGCCTTGCTCCCAGAGAGCTGCTGTTGGATTTGAACCACCAAGCCAATGGGCCACAGTCCCGCACCCAACCACTACACCACCAGGGCTCAGCCCCTGGTTCTTTTAATAGAAGTCCTTCCGTATTCCAAAGTCATGGAAATACTCTGTATGTCCTTGAATCAGATTTATGAATTATAACAAGGCTACTATCTTCTCAATGTCTGAGGCATTGGTCTCTCTTTAAAACTTTAGCATTTCCCCCCAACTACAGGTCTTTAATTCGCCTGATATTAAATTTTGTGTGATGTGAAATGGGAGGTTAGTTTTACAATTTTTTTTTCCGCTCATGTGGATAACTGGTTGTACCAACAATGTCCCACTTGAATACTCCACCCATTCTCATTGACTTGCAGTGCTGCTCGCCATATATTGAGTTTCCACATATATTTGGGCTGTTGTTAAGTCTTTGGTTGTGTGAGTCTTAAAATACATCTTGTCTTGATAGCGCAAGTAATGCCACCATGTTTTTTGTCCGTATAAGACCACAAATAATTTAAGCCTTTGTATTTTCATGATTTAAAAATCAGCCTGTATGTCTTCCTTTATACACATATATACAAAAACTTGTTGAAATTTTATTCAAGTTAATTGAAGCTATAAATCAATGTAGGGAGTGGAAACAACAATATGGAGTTACTTTATTCTAAGAACATGACATAGTTCTTATTTTATTTAGGTTCCTTTTTAATGTCAATTAAAATTTCACATTTTTCACTCTAGAAGTATTGCACATATTTTAGTTGTACTCAATCCTAGGTACTTGATATATTTTTTCTTTTGAAAAATTTATATTTGTACTTCATGTCAATTTCAATTAACTTTGCTTAGAAATAAGGTTACAAATTAGTTTTGGATACCATATACATAGCAATCTTGTTCAATTCTAATGTTAATCCTAATAATTTATGTAGAAATTATTTAACACTACGTGTACATTACATTGTCTGCAAAATTAACACTTCAAGTTACTCTCTATTCATATATAATTGTTTTTTCCTGTGATACTGAAGACTACCATCACAGTGTAGGATAGAAGTAGCGTCAGTAGGCATTGCAGATTTATTCCTGATTTCAGAGCAAAATTTTTTGTACCTTGCTGTAGTAGTTAACATAGTTTCATGTCAGCTTGATAAATAAGGGTAGCCTGTCAATCAGGTCACAGCATGATTATGCCTCCATGTGGACATGGTCTTCTCATGAGGATTCTGGGAACTTTGTCTCTCTCTCTCTCTCTCTCTCTCTCTCTCTCTCTCTCTCTCTCTCTCTCTCTCTCTGCCTTGTTTTCCTGTTGGCAATCCATGTAGATTGTTCCTGAGACCTGTGAGAGCAGTCTCTCTCTCTGCTTCACCTTCCTGTTGAAGAGCCACACTTGAAAGCTGGAGGAGCCAGATGGTGACTCACATCAGTCCTGAGATGCTTCCGCTATTAAAGGATCCACAAGACTTTGCATCAGCGGCCTATGACCTTCCTGCATTTTGCACCATTGCATGTGACTGTGTGAGTCTGGAGAAGGATTGATGGACTGGTATCGAATATATGTGCTAATACCAAAGTTATGGACTTGATCTGGACTGCACTGGGATGTTTTCTCAAAACAAAATTGCTCTTTGATATAAAGCTCTTTCCTGTATATACATGAATGTCCCTGGATTTGTTTCACTAGCCAACCTGGTCTAACACGCTTGCTATTAAATATAATTGATATAGTAGATTAAGGAAGTCTGCTTCTATCTCAAGGTTGCTAAGCATTTTACCATGAAATTATGCCAAATTTTATTAAATGCTTTCTCCTCTTCTTTTAAGATGTCCATATGATTTTTCCTCTTTAACTTATCAATTTGGTATGTTGTATTGATGGAATTCTTAATGCTGTGGCAGTTACATAATCTGGTGTCAATTTGGGACTTGAAAGGATTAAGAGTGAAGGGGTGGAGTCTAATCTATCAACCAGATTATGCCAATGAGACCTCTGTGTGGTCATGGCCTTCTTCTGAGAATTCTGGGAACTCTTGTATTTTCCTCGTTGGAGAGAGAAGACACGCACTCTCTCTGCCTATTCCCTGAAAGGCTCTCTACTGACAAAAGTCAAGACTGACTCCCTAAGAGATGCTCTACTGACAAGACACATGGAATTATGCTAGTGCCCTCAGGTGGAAAGCCACGTGGAGCTCCCCGCCAACTCTGAGATGCTTACAACCTCACTGGATTCAAAAGATTTTGTATACACTTGCCAGTGATCTTCCTGCATTTAGCATCATTGCATGTGCTTCATGAGTCAGAAGAGGACTTTATAGATTGGTATTAGACATATGGGCTAATATGAGACTTATGGACCTGATGGAAACTGGGCTGGGATGTTTTCTCAATATTCACATGCTCTTGCATATAAACCTCTTATTTACATATGAGTTTCTATGAATTTGTTTCTCTAGTCAACCTGAACTACCACAAATGCTAAGCCAAACTAGCATTTTTTACAAAAATAAAATTTATTTTGATGGATTTGGCTTTTATACATGTCAGAATGCTAATGTCTTATTTAAATTTTTACATATGTGTTCCTGAGTGAAATGAGTGCTTATATTTTTTCCTTTAGGATTTTCTGCTTCATGAGAGAAAGATGAGACTCTTGCTCCATATTTACAGGTTTGGAAACCCTATATTGAGTCCTTATGCGTGAGTCAACTCAATGGCAGTAGGTTTTATTTTTATTATTAATGCTTTGCTAGCATCAAACAATGAGTTTGGAAATGTTTCCTCTTTCTTTTCTCTGTAAGAATTTGCAGAAGATTGGACTATTTCTTCCTTGACTATGTGAAAGAACTCATCAAAGAAATCATTTGCTCCTGGCATTTGCTTTGTGGAAATATTTTACTAATGATTACATAAGTTTATTCTGTATGTAGTCCTAAAATTGTTCAGGATTTCTTTTTGGCCTTAAATCTCATTTAATAAGTTATATTCTATTTGAGAATTTATAGATATTGGCACAAGTAATTTTTATAACCAAAGAATTATTTTTTCCAATGTCTGAAGTAATGTCTATGATAACAGATATTTCTTTCACTCCTGTTATTTGGTCAATATTACCCTCTCAATGTCTCAATTATTTGCAATGTGGTTTTGTAATCTAATTACTCTTTTCCTTTGAGAAAACTTAGTTTGGCTTTGCTCATCCTCTTTATTGAATGCTTATTTTTCACTTAATACATTTCAGATCATCACTCCTTTCCTGCATGTACCTTTCTTTGGGGTTATTTTTGCTCTTAGGTTTTTAACTTCTAGAGAAGAGTATTTAGTTTACATCAGCTTCTTTCTTGCATTCATCTACCTCTGAGTGCTACTTTGACCACATCCTACAAATTTTCACATATAATATTGTTATTTAGTTCAAATAGCTTGTAAGCACCATAATCCTTTTAATAGGAATATTTCAGAAGCTTGTCCTTAAATCCCCATATACCTGGAAATGTTCTGATTCTCTTTTTTGTGTGTTCGTTTTCGTTTCTAACTCATTATGGTCAAAGAATAAACCCTATATGATTTCAGTGAAGGAGCCTTCATGATGTAGTTATGCTAACTGAGCGCTTTTTAGTTGTCTATTTAATGAAGAGACAAAAGTTAGCGTGAAAGAGGATGGCTTGAGATGGTGATCTGAGTCTTACTCATTGTTTCCATTGTCTCTCATTTGCTTGACTTGTTGTTTGTTCCCCCGTTGCTCCCATGGTCACCTGGGAGGGCTTCTCTCACAGAATGCCTCCGTTTCTTTATAAGGAGACAGAAAAGTCACCAGGATTTTTGTACCCTGTAAACCCCAAGCTAAAACTCCAACCTGTGCCATCAAGTTGATTCTGACTCATAGGGACCCTATAGGACAGAAAAGAACAGCCCCCTCTGAGTTTCCGAGGTTGATAATCTTCACGGAAGCAGAAGGTCGCCTCCTTTTTCATGAGCAGAGCCATCTGCACATGGTGGGCTGTCTACACATTGCTGGGGAAACTCAAGAACAGAGGCCCAACCTCTCCAGCCATTCAACGGGAGAACGATGAGGCTGGAGGCTCAGTGAAGTCACAGGCTCTGAAACGTGAAGGAGCCGTTCTGCCCTGTCCAGTAGGGTTCCTGTCAGTCAGAATTGACTGCTGAGCTTGTGGTCCGCGGCTCAATGTATGCGTCAAACCACCACCAAGAACACTTCTTGCCCCCCACAGGGATGGGGTAGTTGTTTGACAACTCTTCTGCCTAAGCATCTTACGCTCGTGTTTCCGTCAAGCACTGTTACTATGAACATTGAAGGAAAATAGTCTATTTTCAGAAATCTTCAGATCAAATCCCCCTCAAACTTCAGGTGACATTTGGCAAGCACATCCTTTTTCACTTCGTAGATGGGAACCCACATCAAAACCCAATGCCATCAATGAACGTGAGCTCCTTGTATAATAATACAAAAAAAAAGACACTCTGGATGCGCTAGACAATTTATTAATAGATGATTGCTATGCTCTTAAAATATTGTTCTAATTATGACTCGTTCATTTTAGCTAACTGGCAATTTGTTTCAATTCTCAGATATGGAAATGAGTTCCTTACCTTTTGACTCTCTTCTTTTAAAACACTTGAATTTCAAACCCGACCACACGTTGTGTTTTTACTTTCAAGTCATGTCTTTAATAAAAGTAATTTATGTTTCAAAGATATAAAGAAAATGGGAAACTAAGAATTAAATAAAATGTTATATTTGATCTCTAGTTTAACATGAAAATACCTCCTCCAAACAAGCAATGGATGGAAATGATAATTATTCTGCACCAGACACTTTAAAAGAACATTGAAAACATGTATATATAACTCTCTAATATGTCAAGTTTCGTCTTTACCGCCCCCAAATAAAAACTCACTGGCATTCAACTAAACTACTTCTTTGATTACATGAAATAAGTTTTTTGATCAGTGAGAAAATATAGGACTTGGATGTGATTCTTGACCAGCCTGGTATTTTTCCATTTTGTCTCTGGGATAACTATGCATTCGTTACTATTGCACTTGTTTTCCCCAGTCCATCAGGTTCATTGGGCAGGGACTTCCAATTTTCAGATGAGAATTTTGATTGAATATTTCTTGGATGTTTTTCTCCTGGAATCATGATCTAAATAGGGCAAAGGAGCTTTCCATTCTATTAAGAGTATTGTTAAGTCTCTGTGCTAAGCTCTGTACTATATATTACTGCATATTAGGGAGTACAGGAGAGATCTGAGTTATCCTTAGTCTAAAGCAATACAAATTACATCTATGTCTCATGTACATGACATAACTTAAACATTCCTTAAAAATCATGATCTATGTTGTCATGGAACTTATGGGATCTCTATGAGTTCGATTCAATTAAATGGCAGTGAGTTTTGTTTTGAGTTTTTAAAAATCAAGATAAGGAAGTTATTCAGTCCCACATACTTTGGCATATTCAAGACAAACTTAACACATGGCCATGAAATCGATTCCGACTCATAGTGGCCCTACATAAGGTTACTGATACTGTGAATACATTTACTTTTATATTTTTATTGAGCTATAATTAATATATCATACAATTCAATTATAGCCCATGAAGGGCTATGGAATCATCACCTTAATCAACTTTGGAATCTTTTCTACCTTCTTTTACCTATTGATGTTCCTCCCCAATGCCCCCTTTCTGTGTTCCCAATGATTCCATTACCGCCTTTATAATTCCATTCATACAAGTTTTTCCATACATATAAATGTATGGAGGGGCCTGGGACAGCAGGTAGTAAATGGGAATTGATATCAAGAGGTTCAAGAAGAAAGAGAGATGGTGGCAGCAATTGTGCAATAATGCTTGATGATTGAATCCTGGAATGACATATTTTCTGTACTAGTTCCCCCAAAAAATAGTTTGGAAAAAAATAAGTAAGTAAATAAGACTGGGCAGACAACAAACAAGAATCTATTAACAATGAGTACATAAAACCAATAGAAACTTCAATCTAAGAAAAAGCAAGGACTATAAAAAATTTGGAATAATTTCACACTGGGTCCATAAAGAGATCAAATTAGAAGATAATATATTCTAGTCATAGTACAGTTGCTAAAATCTACTTGACAAGGTTCTTTATCTAATCTATGGGCAATTGATGTTCCTCACCTATGTGCATTGGGGATTCACCAGAGGTTCATCTAAAGAAGAACCATTCAAATGGACGTGGGGCTACCACTATTATCCATAGCTTTCCGCAGCCCTAGTATTTATGATTTAGATATTGGTACTGTCCCCTTCCCTAGGTTTGGATCTTATTTTTAGCTACCTTTCGATCACATTGACTAGGGGCCTTCTTCCTTTGTATTTAGTTGGCTCTTCTATTAGGCTGCTTGCTGTGAAACAAGCCTTTAAAACTCCAGATGCTATTACTCATGGTAGTCAGGCACCATGTGGTTTCTGCATCACACATTGCTATGGCACTCATGTCTTCAGTGGTCTCTTTTAGAGGGCAAGTACCCAGTAGGGTCACATTGTAATAACTAATTGTTCCTATGTCAGGGCCATCGTCAAGGGAGAGCTCAAAATCCATTCTTGTAAATACCAAGGCTAGCAATCTCTGTGGGAAGAGATAGTCTCAACTTTCTTCCCCAGAGTGGCTCATGAGTTTGAACTACCAATCTTATGGTTGGTAATCCAACACCTAGCCTCTAGACCACCATTTTCTCTTTTAATTTATATAGTAATTATGTGAAATAGGAATCTCATTTTTTTACAGGGTAAAGGTATGGCCTAAATAAGAAAATAATCTATTTTTGTCAGTCTGGGACCATCAGAGCCCCAGCTCTATCTTTCAGTTCATCCACCTTAGTGAATAACATCTATTCTCAGGACTATCTGATGTTTGTAAGATAACCCCAGCCATCACATCCATGCTCTAAGTCAGATCAGAAAGTAAGAAAACCAAAATCTAAAAGGCCACAACTCCTAAATGAGTCAGTTATATTTAAAGATCTTTCCAAAAGGCCCAGCTTAGTGATTTGTGACCTGTGACTTCATCCTCTGCAAGGAAGGATGGGAAATGTATTTTCGTCTGGGCAGATACTTCCCAACACCATACAGAATTCTGTAAAATTAAAGCAAAGGAAAATACTGGATGTATTCAAGGAACTGGAGTGACTGGGTCTAGCTAAGATAAATGGTGAGAATAGAACAGGAACGAGGTTATAAAACTGGTTTGAAGTTAGACGGTGGAGATTCTTTAAAATGCAGTGAATTATTTAATATGGCTCTTTTAGCCAAAGCCTTTGTTAGTCCCACCAAGCAATAGGATCCTGAAAAGTCTGTAAGACAGTTGTGGGAGATGCTGATTGGATAATATAATTCTACTTTGACTGATTGCTAACAGGGTTAATTGATTGTCATGCTGCTAGTTATGAAATAAGCCATGTCAGAGGCAGGAAGTGGGTATTTCAGTATCAACAGGAGAAAAGAGTTGGAAATGGAGCACATACTTTGCTTTGTTCTATTTTTTAAATCACTTTATTAAGAGCTTGTATAACTCTCATCACAACCCATCCATCTTTCCATTGTGTCAAGCACATTTGTACATTTGTTGCCATCATCATTTTAAAAACATTTTCTTTTTATTTGAGTCCTTGGTACCAGCTTCTCACTTTTCCCACCCTCTCTCCCTCATATACCCTTGATAACTTATAAATTATTATTTTTCATGTCTTACATTCATTTATGTCTCCTGTCACCCACTTTTCTTTTATCCATCCCCCTGTGAGGGGATTATAGGTAGATCATTGTGACTGGTTCGCCATTTCCTTCCCCCCGCCCCCTTCCCCTTTCTCTTCTGGTACGGCTACTCTCAATATTGGTAGTGAGAGGACTATCTGTCCTGGATTCCCTGTGGTTCCAGTTCTTATCTGTACCTGTGTAGATACTCTGGTCTAGCGATATTTCTAAGATAGAATTGGGGTCATGATAGTGGTGGGGGTGGGGGTTAAAGAACTAGAGGAAAGTTGTATGCTTCATTGGTGCTATACTGCACTCCTACTGGCTCATATCCTCCCCAACACTGTTCTGTAAGGGGATGTTCAGTTGCCCACAGATGGGCACCCTCCCCCTCATTCACAGTGATATGAACTTTTTGTTCTGCAGTTTCAATGCCTGATACCTGATCCTATACCCACCTGCCTATACCCCACTGTCCCGGCCTGCGGGACATTCAAATGTGGATCTCTGGGTTCGGAGCCTGGAAGACGAAGATGGGCAGGGGACGCGAAGAATGGAGGCAAGACAGAATTCTGATCAAGCCTCGTTTATTGGGCAGAAACTCAGGGTAGATATAGCCGCACAAGCCGGAAGAGAGAGTTACTTATGCAAATACAGCGTATAAGGGAAACAACCAATAGTATTACAACACATACGACCGATAATATGAAAATACAGTGAATGGGGGGAACAGTCAATAGTATTACAACACATGCGAGCTGATAATATGCAAATACAGCGAATGAGCGAACTAGTTGACTGTAACCAATTAGGGGCGAAGTTCCAAAAAAGGTAAAAAGGGCGCGCAAAAGGGGCCACAGTCCTCAACTTGGGCTGGTATGCTAATGAGAGTACAGAAGAAGGGTAGAAAACAAGGTCCATATTAACCAATGATGATAGAGGTCAGTGACAGCGTCAGCATCCGGAAGCTGGCTTTCGCCAGAGCATGATGACTTTTGCTAAAAACCCTGGGGCAGAAGGAATTATTTGCAGAGCAAACAATGGCCTTTGAATCTGGCTATCCACACCCCATGATCACACACTTCTATGTAGTCTTTGCTGATTCTCAGCTAGATGGCTGCTTATTTATCTTCAGTACTTAAAAAGCCCAGATTCTATATATTTTGATAATTGGACACCATCAGCTTTCTTCACCACATTGGCTTATGCACCTTCTTTGTCTTCAGTGATCATGTCAGGAAGGTGAGCATTATGTAATTCCATGTTAAAAAAACAAAGTATTCTTGCATTGAGGGAGTACTTGGGTAGAGGCCCAATGTCTATCTGCTATCTTAATACTAAACCTATAAATATATGTACATAGATCTATTTCCCTATGGTCATATATATATTTACATGCCTGTATTTTGATCTCTATAAGTGTCCTTTACCTCCTACTTTTTTCCTCTATTTCCTTTTACTTTTCTCATGTCCCACAATCATGCTCCATCTTCGTTTTGCTTTCAGTAATTCCTCTCAGTTACATTTCCCTTGATCAAGCCCTACCAGGCCTCCTACACCCTCCTTGCCATTGATTTTGGATCACTTGTTCCCTTGTCCCTGGGTCTGTCAATACCCTTTTCCTTAACCCTGTCACCCCCCACTTACCCGTCGATCCCGTTCTCTTCTTCAGATGGCTTATCCCACCTATCTTATCTAGATAGACATGAAGAGATAATAACATGTACAAAAATAAGACAGAGCTAAACAGAGCAAAACAACAACAACCAAGGACACAAAAGAGAAGAACCTACACAGAGTTCAAGGTCTGTTTGTTGACCTTTAGAAGCGTTTTCCAGTTGCGTCTGATAGGGTGTCATGCCCTGGACCCAAAATCTATCTTTGGTATTCCCTGGGGATTTGGCTGCTCTGCTGAATTCGCCCTTAATGTTGACCTCAGTGAGGTGGGGTCAGATTGGACACAATTCCTGCCCTGCAATTCCAGTATTGTCCCCTGTCACACTGTGGATCAGTGAGAGATGTCATGTCTCATAGTAGAGCTGGCCCTACGGTTCCCTCTGTGTATTGACTGTTCTGAGCAGGAATATCGTCCTCAGGGCTTGGTGCGCCAGGATGTGCTCCACTCTCTCTTCCTCCCCCTTAATTTGCTTCTGCGGGCTCTAATGAGACATGTCCCTCTCCCCTGCTATAACTTCAGTGTTGCCTTCTGAAATGAATTCTGCATGGGGAAAGGGAAGCTGTTCATGTGACTGGGATTGGGGCCATCCCTTCAGACCTCTCTATTGATTCCTTGCTTCAAGCCAGTATGTTGCATTCGTGTCTTAGGGCACCAGATTGAAGTCTGGTTCTTCTTTCCATGTGGAGATATCAACAATACCCTCCCCTTGGGTGTGTTAGTGCCCTGTTCCTCCTCTACTCATGTTTTATTTCTTCCCATCCTTTTTAGTTGGCTACCATATGTATCCCTGGACTTGCTCTGGGCCCTGCCATACTATCACAGGAATGTATGCATACAGTATCTTTTCCCCCTATGACCCTTTTGTATTTTTAAGTTTACCTCAGTGACTTGTGTTGTACTTGCCCTTTTGTGCTTGGAGAGCACATATTTTAGACCCCGAGATTACTACTCATTGACCCTCCTTGATGCAGGAGACACACTAGAGAAGAGACAAATGAGTAGCAATAGCAGAACCAGGAGCCAAAGCATGAGACTGAGTAAAAAAGAGGAGCAATTTGGTTGGTGAGCCTGGCTTTGAGGTAGGGTGCCTCTGGGTCTTCTAATTCACAGAGCTGAAGCTGAATCCCTGCAGGTTGAGGCTTATAGCAAAGTGACAAACCATTTGGGAATTTACAGGCATCTCTAAAATTTCTTTATCCACTATTTGGCTGTCAGTTTTTCCTACTGTGGTGGCTTGTTGGCTGCTACGATGCTAAAAATGATGTTACTGGTATTTCAAAAATCATCAGGGTCACCCAAAGTGAACTGGTTTCAGAAAACTGATTAAGGACAAACTACAAAGAAATAGGCTCAACTTCTGAGGAATTCACCACTGAAAAATCTTATGAAGCAAATCTTGATACTGTCAGATACCAAAGACTTCATGAAAAGAAATACAGCATTGACAGAGATGCTGTCAGAAGGTTGGAAGGGTTGCCAAAATATGACTGAGGAAGAGCTGTCTTCTCAAAGTGGAGTTCATCATAAGGACATGGAACCTTCATCTGCCAACAGGACACAGCTCAAAATGAGAAGAAAAAGCTTCAGACATCAATTAATAATCAAAACTTGATATGCTAAAGTGTGACTCTAGGAAGATTGGAAGTTGTAAAAATGAAATAGAATGTATGGAAATTGAAATTCTAGGTTTTCATGGTTTAAATGGATTGCTATAAGCCATTTCAAATTCTAAAAAATCATATGGTTTACTATGCCAGCAATGAACCGATCAACAGGAATGGCATTGCATTCATCATCAAACAGGACATTCCAAGATCTATCTTGAAGTACAATGCTGTCTGTGAGAGGATTATCTCTATCTGCATTCAGGAAAATACAATCAGTACATCTATTATTCATACTCACACACCAGTCACTAAAGCTAGTGATGAAGAAATTAAAGAATTCTTCAACCTCTTCAGTCTGAAATCGGTGATTAGAATAAGAAAGTTGGAAACAAATAGGAATTAATTATAGTTGGAAAATATAGCTTTGGTGATGGAAAAGTAGCTGGAAATTGTATGATAGAATTTTGTAAGACCAACAACTTCCTCATTGCTAATACCTTTGAACAAGAGATGAAATACAGAGAAATAAAATTGATTGCATCTGTGGAAAGAGACTATAGAGAAACTCAGTATCAGCATGTAAAGTCAGACCAGAAACTACCTGTGGAACAGACCATCAATTGCTCATATGTAAGTTCAAGTTGAAGCTGAAGAAAATGAAAACAAGGCCACAAGAGCCAAAATACAACCTTGAGTCTATCCCACCTGAATTTTGAAAACATCTCAAGCACGTATTTGCTGCATTGAATACTAATAACAGAAAACCAATGATACCAATGATATCAAGAGAATCATACATGAAGAAACACAAGGTCATTAAAAAGATATGACAGAAAGAAAAGCTCGAAATGGATATCAGAAGCGACTCTGAAACTTGCTCTTGACTGTAACATAGGTAAGGCACATGGACAATGATGAAGTAAAAGAGCTGAAGAGAAATTTTCAAAGGGCAACTTGAGAAAGCAATGTAAAATAATGAAATGTGTAAAGACCAAGAGCTAGAAAGTAATAGAGGAAGAACACGTAAAGTTGGCCTATCTTACATTGAAAGAACTCAAGAAAGAAATTCAATCTTTGAGTTGCAAGATCAAAAGTGTCTTTTGGCAGAAGAATGAATGGTACTAGATGCATCCAAAGGAGGTGGAGAGAATACAGAGTCACTGTGCCAAAAGCACTAGCTGGTATTCTGCCATTTCAAGAGGCACCATATGAGCAAGAACCACTGGTACCCATTGAAGAAGTTCAAGCTTAACTGAAAGCAGTCAAAAACAAGACTGTAGGAATTGATGGAATACCAACTGAAATGTTTCAACAAGCTGAGGAAACACTGCAGCACTCACTGTCTATCCCAAAGAATTTGGAAGGCAGCAATTTAACCAACTGGCTGGAAGAGATTTATATCTATACCCATTCCAAAGAAAGATAATTCATCCGAATGCTCAAATTTTAAAACAATAACATTGATATCACACACAAGGAAATTTTGCTCAACAAAGATTGAGCAACAAAGATTGCTCCAACAAAGATTGCAGCCGTACATTGACAAGAGCAGCCAGAGGTTCAGTCCAGATTCAGAAGAGGGCCTGGGTCAAGGGATAACATTGCTGATGTTAGATGAATCTTGACTGTAAGAAGAGAATGAAAGATGTTTATTTTGTGCTTTATTGACTATGCTAAGGCAACTCTGTGAACCAAAACAAAGTGAGGGCAACCTTGAAAAAAATGAGAATCCCAGAAAATTACATTGTGCTCTTTTGGAAACTTTTACATGGATCAAGAGGCAGTGGTGAGAACAGAACAAGAGTATGCTGCATGTTTTAAGACCAGGAAAGGTGTGTGACAGAATTGTATCCTTTCACCATGCTTATTCAATCTAAATGCTGAGCAAATAATCTGAGAAATTTGATTATATGAAGAATTGGCATCAAGATTAGAGGGAAGTTTTTTTTATCAATCTGTGGTATGTAGATGGCATAATCTTGTTTGTTAAAAGTGGGGAGGAATTGAAGTACTTGTTAATGAAGGTAAAGGTTTGTAGTCTTTGATATGGCTTTAAAGAAACCCAAACATAAAGAATTAGAGTATGAGGGTAGAGACAACTGTTGTCAGAATTGATGAGGAAGGTTGGAGGATGGGGGTATGCATGGTTTCAACCGCATAGAATTCAGCCTTGGTCTTTGCTTTTCCTTCCCCCTCTTCAAGGACATCAGCCTCACACCTTTTCATTAGTAAACAACAACAATAAATATTTTTTCAGCTGTGAATGCCACCATAAGGAATTTGGATTAGATATATCCAAGTCACAAATAAGCTTTAGTATCACAATTCAAAACATGTTGATTTTGAAGGACTACTTCCAAGTATATGTTAACTGTGTTTCATATAAACAATGTTCCCCACTCTGGGGTTCTTTCTCTACCTGTACTTAGTTGGTTCAAGCCTCATGGTTTCCCTCTTCCAGAGGCTTCTTTTTTGTTGATACTGCTCTCTCCAATGGAGCTCAGAGAAAGCGATGTAACTGACATAAGCCCACTGTGTGAGTTGAGTTGTACAAAGTCTACTGAAGAGGTTAGGGGAAAGGAAACCTGAAACTAATTCCATTTATTACATGATTGACTCTGGTAAGAGGAACAAGGGCTGCGGGAACCATGTTAGTGCTGTTTGCCCACCAGGTGGGGAGTAGGAACCACATTGTGACCCTCTTCGTCTTCAAATGGGAGCTTTGCTTCTCTCCAGTCCTGGAAAAAGAACTGATAGTGGGTTTCGTTATCATTGTTTTCCCAAAGAGACAAAGTTCTTGAAGCATACAAATGTTATTGTCTTTACAGTTTTTATTTGGAGCTATTGTGTCACAAGTAACAGACCACCTAACACAGAGTTTTAACCCAGGAAGGAACTTATTAAGAAATAATAAGTTAAGGAGTCCTACATGGATTTAGTGTGGTTATACGCATGGACTAAAGTGAAGTCATCAGGGTACATTCTCTTTTGATTTTCCGACTCTATTCTAACCATGCTGTGTTCCCTACTAGACTCTATGGGAGCAAGGTGGTTCATAGCAGCCTTGTGATTTAGTCCAGTAAAAAATCCACCCTTCTCTCAACTGTTGCAGCAAAGCTCCCAGATTGAATCTCATCACAGCTCATAAGGAGATTCTATTTTCCAAGCCGGAGTATCCTGCTCTTCATGGAGTTAGGAGTGCAGCCACCTGACCCGAGAATGAAAAAGAGAGTAAAGCCCATGACCTGGTCACCATGAGAAGAGAGATTGGATACTGTGGGTGTGGGTGGAGAATAACGGATATCCGCAATGTATTGATAGGCCACGTCATTTTCTACCTTTCTAATAACATTGTGGTTGTCGCTTGTAAGTGCCATTGAGTTAGTTTCAAATCACAATAATGCTCTCTATATCAGAAAAGGCACTCCCTGGTCCTGTACTGTCCTCACAGTTGTTAGCTATGTTGCAATCATTGTGTTCATTTCTCTTGTTGAGAGTCTTCCTCTTTTTCTCTGCCCTGCTATTTTCCAAACATGATGTGCTCTTCCAGGGACTAGTCTCTCCTGATAACACTTAAGACCCAGTGAAGTTAATCTCCAAAGTCCCTGAGATGAAGCCTTGCCATCCTTCTAAGGACGATTCTGCCTGTACTTCTTCCAAGTCAGAATTGTTTGTTTTTTTCACAGACTATAGTGCCCCCAAAACTCTTTGGGATTCCATAATTCAAATTCAAATTCAAAGACTTCTTCAGTCTTTTTTATTCATTGTCAAGCTTCCATATATATTGGAGGTAATTAAAAATAACAATGGTTTGAGTCAGACACACCATAGCCCTCAAAGTGGCATCTTTGCTCTTTAAATCTTTTGCAGTAGATTTGCCTGCTGCCAAATGCCACTTCATTTCTTGACCCATGTTTCTGTGCCACAGTCAGATGACATTTGTTAGAACTGAATATATGCATTCCAAAGTACAAGAGGGTTAGACTCTTGTCTGATTTCTTCTGAACATGGACTAATGTTAGGATGGCAAGGCACTGATGGTACTGTGGCTTATGTGTTGGGCTTCTAACCTCAATTTTGAGACCCACCAGCCACTCTTCAGGATAAAGAAGATGATGTCTGCTCCCATAAAGATTTGCAGACTCAGAAATTCCACATAGGGTTGACAGCAGTTGGGAGAGACTTGAGAGCAGTGGGTTAGCATTGGGTAGGTGAACAACTAGCCTTTATGGAGCAATTGTGTCATACCAAGGAGTTTAATTTCACCATTACATTTCATATTTTAAATATCCCTTGGTAGCAGATAAATGACTTTTTACATAAGGAAATGTCTGTCCAAAGATGTTCAGCATCTTACCCAGTGTCGCATACATTGTTTTAAAAATGATGCCTCTCTGACTCAAAAGACACTGCTGCTGCTGCTGCTGCTGCTGCTGCTGGTACACCATGCCACCTGAAATCTGATTTCTTTTACAGGGTCTTGTCTCATTTTCACTGTCACAGGATTGCGCTGTGCATTATTGTGGGGAGAGGGAGGCTCTCATTAAATTTCAAACTACTTCCTGCTTCAGATGATAAAGAATCCTTTAATACGACAGCTAAGGGGGGCCTTAGAGATAACCTAATTCAAAAAGAGAAGGTCCAACTTAAAAGATGAAGAGACACCTGGAGGGATCTGATTGCCCAGGCCATAGAACTCGAGAATGAACTTATTGGGGTCCCTGGTTACTGTCTAGGTGCTCATTGGACTTTGAGTCAGACCCTGGCTCCTTTACTTTCTTTCCTTGCTTGAATGTCCCCTTGAGAAAGTTATCTTAACCTCTCTCTGCCCTTTGTTTGCTCCTCCATAAAAGAAAAGGTAATATTATTAACTTCACTGGGTCTTATATGTGCACTATTTCCCATATTTTTAATTCTCTGAAATCTAAATGTGGCTTAAAATGGAAAGCAAATGAGAGTTGATTCATACATTTGCTTTCTTGGCAATATCTGTCTCATAGTCAATGCTGTCTTAGAGCTTTGATATATGGAAATGCATCCCTCATGTTGTTACAGAGACTTAATAAAATATATAGCATATAGATTAATACTGAGCACTCCATTAGTGCTGAGTATAAGGTGAGAAGGTGGGGGAGGTAATGATGGTCATAGTATATGAGTATTATAGATTGATGTGAAGGACTCTTTCTAGGAGCTGAGACTGTCTCCATTTACAGCTGTGTCTCTTTGACATGTAGGCAGATAGTTGCTGTCATTCCTTATCCTTCGTTTCTGAATAGTAGAACTTAAATCCAAAGCACTGCCCCCCAAACCCATTTGATTGGATCAGTTCTTTCTTTGTTTAAATCAGGTGGCAAGGGGACAAGTTGCTCCTTACATTAGTATCATATAAATAAAAGATAGTGTTTGTCCTATCTTTTGTTCGGTACAGTCATGGGACTTTCTCAAATAGTTTCACTCACAATGCTCAGATTCACCTCTTTGTGACACAAAAATGCATCACAGCAGGTAAATTTGCAAGAGATTTGTCTTTGCTTAGGCTAGTAACCATGGGTCTCTGTATTAGAAAGAGAAGTCTACTAGAATTCGGATGTAAGTTTAAATTGGCATATCATCAAACTAAGTCAGGTTTTATTGATTTCTGAGATAAGTTTCAGTGTGCTGTGTTCTATTTCAAGACACACCATCAAAAGGCACACTATTCTTTAAAAGATGGCATAGCCAAGAAAACACATTGTGTCTCTTCTCTACAGCATCCAAAATTACACTTCCGATAGACTTGAGATCAAATAGGTGATATCTTTACTGATCTTGTTATTCAAAATTCACAGTTCTTCATATTTTTCTTCTATTCATCATTTCCCCTTGTTTTTCAGAATGTCTATAAAATGATGGGTTATTATTTCCACTACTTCACTTAATGTTTATGCCAGCAGGAGGAATATTATTTTATTATTTAGGGAGAATAAGCTATTTCTTGAACCAGGAAATTGAACTTGCTATCCAGAAAAAAATATATAAAGCAGACATCCGTTTCATCCATCTCTACTTGATTTCTTCTAGGGAGTTTTCTCTATTCCCTAAAGTCATCTACCACCACCACCACCACCACCCCCTCCCATATGAGCAAGAAAATGGACCCACTGTACACTGTGAAAATCTCTATGAGTGATTGTTAGAATATTTTATAATAACTATCTCTGTGTCTGTATTCTCTCAAGTGGGAGAGCTCTTTAAGAAAAGGGAATTGTAGTCATTTCATCGCATTATACCTATAGCCGAGGGTACTAAATAAAAATGTCTGGTAAATGAAGAGGGATCTAACTCAAAATCATCCTCCGAGCTTTGAAAATAACTGTGTATTCAGTTTCAAAACTGGTGGTTATCCGTTGAGCCATAAGTTTCATCGCCAAAGTAGATTTCAGCTTCTCCAGCTGCACCTGCAACATTGCTTGAACCACTTTAGGTAATAATCTGCTGGAAACACTTATAGGCACATATTTACTTAATATTAAGCTGGGCTGGAAAATAAACCAATTTGAAATTGCTTCCTCAGCTGAAAGCTCTATGCTAACAATAAAGTTTAATTTCAGCAGCTGTAGTCTCAAATCAATAGACTGCAAAGAGGGTGGCAGAATTTCAGTTTTGGGTTTTGAATACTAAGCAGGTCAGAAGTTGCATTATTTAAGAATAATTTTACTGAATTTTAAAAACAGCTTTAGAGAAATTAACCATGTGGATTCACATTACTTCAACAGTAGTCTACATCTCAATAGTAAAATATGTGCTCAACCATAAGCTGACATATCCATTACATGAAAGGGGGACTTCCTAAACAATGATGATTTCAGGAGAAGACTTCAAGAGAAAGACATTTGTAAATGATAAATATTAAAGCACCTTTAACAATTGGATATTTTTACCTAAAGCCTATATCAAAGAATTGCAGGACTTTTATTTAGGTCTTCCTGTGCTTTGTTTTATGCAGAAAAATATTGTCGTGGTGCCTCCTAATAGCCAGATTGCATTATGCTAATATCTGATTTGTTTTTCCCTTTAGCAGTGGGAACATATGTGTAATGAATATAAACTAGATCATGGCTCTGTTGGCCTTAGACATTGACCTTGTTCCCACAAGTGTTTTGTCTCATATCATCTGTTAATGACTAAAATTACTTGGAGAAGCATTTAGGACACATGCTTCTCAAGTCATAGATGTTTTTAAAGCAAGAAGTCAAAATTGAGATTTAAAATACACTTAAATTATTTTTTAGTTAGGAGTTAAAATTCATCTTAACAGTCATCCAAGCAAGCCCTTAAACCAAGCAGTGGGTTTCAGGCTCGTTATGCTGGATGTTCGTAGGTTGTTGAAAAGACCATGCCATACCGTCTTAGATTTTCTAAGGTCAGGAAAGGCTTGAAGTAGTCCGAGTACTCATAGAAGCCAGAGATGTCAGCATTTCTGAAGGAATGTGAAAGGCTGACATGGTTCGTAGTTGAAGCATAGAATCACAGAGGGGGACAGAGGGTAAGAGCAAAGCTCTACTGATCATGATATACCACTTGTCAGCTTTTAGAAAGAGGGAATAATCTCATTCACAGTCTTTGCTATTGACTGAGCTGTGGAATTATAATGCTCCTGTCCTGAAATTTTACACTTTGCTTTTATGGATAGAAGGGAATAGAGAATACAGTTCACCTACCCTTCTATATATAGGGTTTTTAGCTTTACTGGGGCTTCTGGACAAGGACCAAATTATGTTAACCTCAGGGTGGAGCAGGTGGAACAGGGGTGATCAGATTAAAAATAGAATACTTTCATGATCTACCCCAAATTATTTTCTGTCTGCAAAAATAATTGGTACTCAAGCAGAGACCAAGACAATATGAGAAAGGATGTTTTCCAACTCTGTTTGTGGGAGACCCTGAAGATATATAGTGAAGCACTTATTTTGCTCTCACATTAGAAAGATGAGAAAAGCTCAAGTTTGGGGTAAGGGTTTTTTCCCCCCAATTTTAATAATTTTGTGTAATTAAACTTTGGGCAGTTAGATGTAGTGCATACTAAAATATTCTCCATGGGATCTTTTAGAAGGAAATCACAGCTGTTCAATTCATGAATGTGTTTGGCAGTGTCTTGATAGAATGTTTTTCTCTGAAGGAATTTCACTCTGTAGATAACCCAAGTGACCTTCAGCGTTTTCTCTTCTCTCTTGTCTTTTTCATTTTTGTTCTGACTGGTGAGAATCCTTGGAAGCCTCTGCACAGTCAGTTTCTTGTTTTGGGTCTGTTAAACCTGGGAGCCTGTGTTTGATATTCATCATTTTATCTCTCACTCCTTCTGTGCCCAAGACTTTGTCTGCTTCCCGGAGTTCTCAAATTCAGTGAAGTTCTTAGGATTGCTTTAAAGTGCATGATCCACGAGTCTCCTTTTAACTCAGATGTTCTACCAGGTAAGTTATAATTTAGATTCATGAAACATTCTAGAACACTATCAGTAATTTTGCAACAGTGCTTAAAACAGAGAAGTTCTATTTGATCTGGATTCACAAGGACACATCTATCCTCCTCCAATCATTCAATATTTGTCTAACTTACACTGGGCCACAGTGACAATAAAGTGATCCTTTAAGATGTCATAAGGAACCCCCACTCTCCTAGAATGTGACAAACAACATTGAGTTTGAACTTGGTAAATTTTCTTAAGTTCCCTTAAAGTGGCCGTGCCATTATCCAACAAGTGTTACTGATATCTGTTTTGCATATTGATCTACACTACTAACTTGAGAAGTCATACCAAAACAAAACTCAGCCCACAAGCGGATTCTGACTCACGGTGATGGTATGTAGGGTTTCTAAAGCTGGAGACCTTACAGCCTCATTTCTATCCTGTGGAACGGCAGTTGGGCTTGCACCACCAATCTTACAGTTGACAATTCAGCCCTTAACTGACAGGAAATAGAAAAAAATGGAATAAAAAATAGGAAAGATGAAGATAAGAGGAAATGATGAGAAAAGCTGCCAGTCTGCTTTGAAACGAGGCCACTGTGTGATCATCATTATATTCAATGTATTCTGTGTTAATTTCCCTTGGCAGTCTTATTTAGGTTTATTACCAAGAAAAAACAATAGAGTTGGACAAATGTTGAGTATTTTTTTTTAAAAGAAGATCCCTATGGAGTTGAATCCTGCTTTATTGCTCTTGCAAATGAAACAGTCCCTTCCTGTGGCAGATCAGCATTGGTAATGGAGTTCATCTGAACAAGACAAAAGGCATCAGCCTGTGGGCTGTGTCAGAAATCTGAGGATGGCATACACATACCCACAGTTTTGATATGCTGTAATTAAAAAAAAAAACATTCTTTGTAAAATCCAGGTAAGTTTCACTCAGAGGCATTTCAGATGAACCTTTTTGAATTAATCACTGGGAAAGGGAACATCAATGGGATAAATTTAAGTGCTGGATATTCAAAAAAGTGTACACAAGGAGCATCAAAGGCTCTAGAAATGGAAAAGTCATTTGAATGTCTATACATTTGCCAGTTGAAGAGATTAATTTTTTTAATCCTATGCCTCTTAGAAGATATTTGTGTCTGAACAAGATTTGTCCTGATTATCTAGACTCTCCCTGGGCCTCCACACTCTTGTTGGTTTGTCTGATATTCTTCAATTTAAATAGAGGTTTTATTCTCAGAAGCCCAGAATGGCATTACATCCCCAACCTTTACAACATCTTTGGGAAGTAATAAAAGGACAAATACTCTGAACGTTTACATATCACAACAGAAAACATTGAATGTTTGTTTAGTAGATATACCCATGGTATTTTGCTATGGTGTGCAGGGTAGTTAGATCCCTGATCTCAAGGCATTTATAATTCAACACAATCAATAAGAATAAACATGCTGAAGCACATGTCAACAGGGGAAAAGACTGCATAATAAACCTAGAGGAAGAAGTCAGAGACAACTTCTAATAAAAGAAATATCATTTTAGAATAAAAAAAATATTACCTTCACTTACAAAACAGGAGAAAAAAGAGTAGGGAGAAAGAAGTTTAGGTATATTAGTTCTTTTCTGGCATATATTTTATGGACGGTAGCAGGAGCAGGGAGGGTCACGGTCATGTAGAGAAATTTTATTCAGATTTTCCCAGGATGATGGGGGGGTGGGGAGGTGGAGAAAGAGAGAGCGAAATCACACCACACTAGCATCCTCCATAATTGACTCCCTGGTGCTCCTCTCCCTACTCATGTGAAAGCAGGCTTTCTGGGAGACTTTTTGAACTGCACATTTCTGTCGTCTTAGTCTTTCATTTCCACCTCTTTTGTGGCATCCTCTAACTCCTAACATGTCAATTTTCTATTCTTTACCACTTAGATCTAATTAGAACAGTAATTTATAGTTTCAAGCTGATTTACTGAGTGACTGCCTTCTTCCAAAAAGTATGTATCCCTCAAGCCCATCTCTCTAATGAAATGAAAACCACTGTTAATAGAATTTCAAATATCAGTAAATATATGTATGTATTTATGGATGTGTGTGTATAAGCATGCCTTTTGCACCACTGAGATTACAAAAGCTAAACCAACTATACTATTTACTCTATATAGGGATGAACTTTTTGTTTTTAAGCCACCTGATAAGATTTTTGTGTTTTATGGGTATCCGAGTAAATAATCTGTGTGGTGGTAGCTGCTGATGATAGTAGCAGTAACAATGATAATTTCCCTCCTTGCTTACTGGTAAGGAATGCTGAAGTTTCTTTCTTTGCAGAGAAGTGCCATGTGCAGACATTTTTAATCTAAGTATAGAGGAAGCATCAAAATGAAGTACTGTTATCAAAAACATTTTTGGGAAGAAGGGATGGAATGGTTTCCAGCATCTTGGGGGAAAGATTTTCAATATATGAAGACAAACAAAGGAATGGGCTGCATGGTACAGAAGAAGGGACTTGGTGAAGAGGGACTGTGGCTTTATTGTGACTTTGAATCAAGTTATTTACTCTCCCAACTTCTTCCTTTGTACAATGGGAAAACAAAAGGACAGCCTATGAGAGTAAAAATATAGTCTTCTCTTTGGAAAAAAAATGAAACCCTTAAGTCTGACTACAATATGCAATGAGCAACTAACAGGGCCCCCAATGAGAAAACTTCCATACTCTCTCTCAGTGCATCGAGGGGCACAAATGGAACACATGACGACTGTCCCAGAGCTGCAGTGTTGAAACCTTTCTTGAACACACTACATATGAAGGAACACTGTATATAAACACAATTGATATTCTATTTCCCTTTTGAGAACACCTGTAAATATGCCAAACTCTTCTTCCTCTAAGGTCTTGATTAAGTTATGTTTGAAAGTAGTTTCATAATAGTTCTACAAGCTCTGATTCATCTCATTTAATGCTTCTATGCATGCAGTTTAAGTTGCATGTCCTGATGCACCTGTTAGGTCTTTCTGTGCATTTGTTATACCCAGTTTCTGTCCAATCCCAGGAAATTTGTAAGGAACTGGAGGGTGGAGCCCTGGTTCCCTTTTAATGTTGCTGAGTACAAGGAATTACTGTAACCTCAGAGTGCCTGCCATTGGGCTCCTTCTTCTGAAAACCTCTTAGAAGATGGTGTTCTTAGGAAGCAATCCCACTTTTTTCTTCTATTTTCATTCTGTATATAGTTCTCTATGATTTCAAACTCCCATGTATAGTTTCCTATATAAAGTCCCAGTGACTATTCTATTCAGCACTGTTAAAATGAGATCTTCCTCTCAATAGGGTAGAAGGTGAAGTTTTTCCTCATGAGCAAAAAGTTCATTAAGAAGGAAGTCTGCAGGCAAAGATAAGGAAGGGAGATGAACTCCCTGCATAAATGCATCAGTAGGGTTTTTAAGGTTTTGGTATTACGAAGTACAGATGGTCAGGACAAGAGCTATTTAAGGCAGGGTCATGTTAATTACATGTGTGTACAACAGTCCTTTCAAAGTAGGTCCCATCGTAGAGACTGCTGAACAAAACTTATTATGGAATGCCTGTACGTTTGAGTCATGTCATTGACTCATGTTCCTAAAGATACGCTGGTGGGATTGTATCCTCTGAGGATGCTGAGATTTTAGGTTCCGTGTCACCATCTGGGAGCCAGAGGCACTGCATGTCACAATGCCTACCATGATTAGTATCATTGTTGAGAGCAGGGATGGGAAACATTTGGCCCGTTGATCATTTCATGCCAGTGAAAACATGAGAGCCCCCTCCCCCCAACCAAAAAGAAGCCATTCCAGCTATTACTTTAAACCCAAACCAAACGCCCTGCTATCAAGCTGATGCTGACTCTTAGTGAAACTATAGGGCAGGAGAGAACAGTCCTGGAGAATTCTGAGACAGCAGTTCTTTGCAGGAGTAGAATGCCTCAGCTTTCTCCCAAGGATCAGCTGGTGGTTCTCAACTGCTGACCTTGTGCTTAGCGGCCCGATGTAGAACCATGCCATCAAGGTTCTAGACACCACAATCGGGATGAGTTCATTAAAGTGTGGCCAGGTATAGCAGGCTAAGTTTTGAGGTGGTAATCGTGCATCGCCCATGAAAAATATTATAAATAAATAAATAGTCCTTGGCAGGAAAAAAAAAGGTTCCACACCCATGGTCCAGAGGCTATCTCAACAGGAAGCCCTGCATGTGGCAATGTATACCACCAAGTCCATCATTTGCTTAGGGAGCTGAGTTTCTTCTTCTCAGATTGTGCTAGTCCGGGGATGATCCGGAAGAGAATCAAATCAGGCAGCCCATTCTCCAATATTAACCCTGAATATGTGGATATGTGAGCTCCCTAGTTGGCTTAAGTTTTAGGATACTGATCCTCCTTTTTTTTAAAAAAATTTATTGGGGGCTCATACAATGTTTATCACAACCCATATATCTATTCATGTGTCAAGCATATTTGTACATTTTTTGTCATCGTTCTCAAAACATTTGCTTTCTACTTGAGCCCTTGGCTCACACTGTCGCTCCACCCTCCTGGTATGGCCACTCTCACCACTGGACCTGAGTGGCTTATCTGTCCTGCATTCCCCAGGTTTCCAGTTCCTATCTGTATCAGTGTACATTCTCTGGTCTAGCAGGAATTGTAAGCTGGAATTGGGATCATGACAGTGAGGGGGAGAAAACATTTAAGAACTAGAGGAGAGTTGTATGTTTCATTTCTGCAGTCACATGGTGGGAAAGCAGTGTGATCTGAACTCCCCAAAATGGAGTGAAGCAAGAAGAAAGAATACCTTCTGGAGGTATTCAATCTGGAGCAAAACAATCTAAGGAGAAAAAACGGGACCAATGACCCTTCTTTTTAATGAAATGGCACAGAAAATTGGATCCAAGTCTTGGCCCATCCTTCTAACCTAGCTTACTAGCACATTCTGCTCAAGCTCTCCTGCAGCCTGTTTCCAAATGCTTACTTGGAACGTCCAAGACATCTCAAACTCCAGATATCTACAAGTGGATGTATCCTATGTGTCCTTCCCCCAGAAATAGTTGAATAAATATTCCTAATTGTGTTTATATTTTCAACAAAAAATAATTTAGTCTTTTGATTTATTGCCATCTCATCAAAACAGTGATAATCTTCCCCGTATATGCGGAGTACCCACCACCTCACCCCCACTCCCACCCCACACACAAACAGACTTTTTTCAAACTTAAGTTTTTTGACAAAACAACCTTATAACTTTCAAAGTTCACTCCATGGCACTTAATGCATTTGTAAAATCTTCTATTCTATTTCTGAAGACATTTTTCAAACTCATCTGTTTCTATGGCTAACAATGTCCACCCCCCCCCATTTTCTTTCATCTCTTCTGTGTCATAAAACCACTGTCCTTTCATGTCCCTCTTCATTCACAGAAACAAAATGAATTCATACAGAAATAGACCAAATAAGTAAGGTGTGTGGGGCCAGAGAGGCATACTGCTTTTTGCCAACAACTAGCACACTGAGATAGCTGTGTGCGCAGGTGCATTGTTGTGGTAGCAAAACCAGTCCCCCATCTGCATCAAATCAGGTCTTTCTTGCCACACACTGTCATGCAATTATCTCAGAACCTCTAAATAGAAAGCTTGACTAACAGACTGACCTGGTGGAACGAACTCCAAATGCACTACACACTGACATTTCATCCATTCAGGAAATTGACGGATGTCCAGAATGAGGCTTGTCATCAATCAACATTTCACCTTTTTTGAAATGGGAAAACCACTAATATTATACTTGAGTTTTTCCTATAATGCTGTCCTTGTAAGCTGTGTTCAACATCGTGCAGTTTCTGCAGCCTTTTTCCCAAGCAGGAAACAAAATTTCAGAGCCCCACTGTTCTCTTAAATCAGCCATCACACACACACACACACACACACACAAATGAGTGAAACTGCTTTTTACAAAATAACTTCCCTATGGCCAGCGAGAACCTTCCCAGATGGCACTAATGAGTGAACTAAGTCAGAATGAGTTGATTGATGCTCACCTGACCTGCAGGAAAATGCTTACTACAAAAACTCTGATGCACCCAGCAGAATTCCATTTGGGGGGTACCCCCTCATATGTGGTCCCCATTCTTCTCAAGGTATCCATAGTTTGTTTCACCCACGCAATTGGATTCCTATGCACAGTCAATAAAACACAAATAAGCATCTTTCTGGTGATCTCTGCTTTCAGCCAAGATCCATCTGAAATCAGCAGTGATATTCCTTGTTCCACATCCTCTTTTGAACCTACTTGAACCTCTGGCAGCTCTCTATCAATGTACTGCTACTATTGTTGAATAATTTTCAAGAAAATTTTACTTGCATGTGATATCGATGTTATTGTTCTATAGTTTCAGCATTCTGTTTGGTCACTTTTCTGTGGAATGGAAGAATAGACTGGAGGCGTTACACAAATGGGAATGCGGGGAACCCAGGAGAGATGAACCCCTTGAAGCCGGTAGTAAGAGTGGAACTACTGGATGGGTGGAGGAAAGGTGGGGTTGAGAGGGGGAGCCAACTACAGGGATCTACACATAGTCTCTTACTGGGAGGACAGACATTGGTGGAGAGGGCAAGTGGAGACGTTGGGCAGTGTAAGTTATGACAAAACAGGGGGCGTGGGGAGCAAGGATGGAGGGGAAAAGATGAGGAGCTGATGTCAAGGGCTCAAGTGAAAAAGTGGAGGTTCAGAGAATTATGACTGCAGCAGGCATGCAAAGAAGCATGGCACAAAAATGTATTTATGTATTGTGAAAAATGATGTATGAGCCTCCAATAAAATGATTTAAAAAAATAAAATAACTTAAGTATAAATAGGAAAAATATCTCTATATTTCAGTTAGTCATGTAGCTGTCTTCAAAATTTCTTGGCATAGGTGAATGGGTGCTTTTAGTGCTTTATCAACTTGGTGACATATTTCTATTTGTATTCCATCAGTTCCTGGCCCCTTGTTTTTAACTAATGCCTTCAGTGCAACTTAGACTTCTTCCCTCGGTACCATTAGTTTTTGATCATCCACTACCTTTCAATATAATTGAATGTCAACTAGAACAGTGAATCAGTGTATTCCTCCAATCTTCCTTTGACCCTCTTGCATCATTCAGTATTTTCCCCAGAGAATCTTTCAATACTGTAACTCAAGGCTTGATATTGTTCTTGAGTTCTTTCAGTTTAAGATATACTGAGGGTGATCTTCCTTTTTGGTTTCCTAATACTAGGTCTTTGCACATTTCATTGTCATACTTTAAATTATCATCTTGAGCTGCCCTTTGAAATTTCTCTTTCACTCTTTTCCTCCTGTTTCTTCCATTTGCCACAGCTGCTTGGAGAAAATTCACTCTCCCTTGTTTAAGAAAATTGTATATGTTGCTGTTTAAGAACAGAACAAGAAAATCTTACAAGTAATGCCAGAAACATGAAATTAGGTATAGGGAGTTTAAGGCAGGTATGGTGACTCTCAGGTTATCACTCAAGTCTCGGGTCTTTCCTATCTTCCATTTCTCTCACAGCCTTTAGTCTTTGCACTTATAGTCACAAAATGGCTGGCACCCCACATTGCTTCTACATCCTACATAGAAAGAAAGAGTGAGAGAGAGCGTGAAAGACAGACAGAGAGAGAGGAAGAGAGGAAGGCAGGAAGGGAGAGAGAGAGGAAGAGAGGGAGGGAGGAGAAGGGGCTGGACATGGAGGGGAAGAGCCAAGGATCAAAGAGAGCAGTCCAGCTCAATCTACATCTTTAAACAATTTCCCAGAAGCTTCACTCCATAATGTCCATTGGCATCGTGTTAGTCATTACTCTGACTTGTTCCCCCCACACTCACGCCCTTTCCAGCAATCCTGCTCTCCTGTAGCGTAGCCACAGTTGTGTAGGCACCAGGTCTTCTCCCCACTACGCGACATTCATCGGTTCCCTTGAAGCAGGTTTGTTTTAATAGACCAGACTATCAGTGGACCATGCTTCTGATCTAGTAGCTATAGTAACTCTGTTAAACATTAACTCTATAGACAGTCTATTTAAACCTTACGCAACTCTCTGTAAACTGCTCTTATTAGGATCACCGATTCTAGAGGCAGTCATCACTTATTCTTTTTTAGTTGACAAATAACTAGGTGGCAACAGCTTTTGCTTGTTTTTCATTTATTAGCCACCTCACATACGATTGCTCTTTTCATCTCCATAGCAACTTAAGGAAGTAGGTAAGTAGCATCGTCTCCATTTTACAGACAAGAGAACTGAGACACCAAAAGGTCACTCATCCCCGAGCGACTCGGTAAGAGGATCAGGCTTCAGCCTGTGAAGGAGTTCAGGAAAAGGGGGTGTTGACAAAGGGAGGGGCGTAGGCCAAAAAGGCTGGCCCGGCTTTTTCTTCCTGTTTACTGCCTATTCTGAGCTGACTTTCAAAAATTAACTAACCAGCAAGCCTCCGGGAACCTGCATCCACCCTCTTTCCTTTGCTCCTATCCTCTCACAGCCCGCTCCCAGGAAGAACGTTCTTTCCAGCTGCTCCTCAAAATACCCTTAGAGGAAGCTGTCCGACGACGCAAACTTGATGATTAGCAAAATCATGGTTCAAGGGTCTTGCCGTTATCTGCTAATGCGTGATTTTGCAGAGGGCATTTAATCAGAAATTTCGTGTCAGTTTCTCGATCCGCTGTTATTTAACCTCGGTGAAAATTTCCGCTCCCTGCCATGCGTTAGTGAATCCAGAGGGAGAGAAAGTGCTGCCTGTTCCTGGGTTGTTCGGTTCCTTCAACAGCGTTCATTTGGACTGAAGCTCCAGGTTGCTTCAAATTAGAAGCAGAGTTAAACTTCAGCCCAAACAAAGCAGACACCAGGGTTTAGCCGCTTAATCTGCACACTATGTTGCCTCAACACAATTGATTTTGCTTTCAAAAGAAAAGCTCCAACACACAGACTACAGAATTACAAGTGACAGGATGGTGGATTTATTATTCTACTTCTTGCACAAACCAAGCCTATTTGTCTTTCCAAACCTGCTCAAAAGATAGTGGAATAACTCTGTATTACTCTCCAGATGCTGTCAAGTCTTTCCAAATTGTCCTCAGTTCACTTCCTGGAGGGCATGGATTACATGAACACATGAAGCAAAGAACTCTAAACCACCACCACAGGACACTTTATCCTCCCTTTCCAAAACACTCCAGGATCGGGATTCAAGTACGTCACCAGGCTAAACTTACTGCTCTGGAGTCGATGACAACTCATATTGACCCTAGAGGACAGGGTAGAAGTGCCCCCTATGAATTTCTGAGATTGTAACTCTTCATGGGAGGAGAGTCTTTGCCCATCTTTCTCCTGTGAAGGGGGCTGGTGCTGTCAAGCTGCTGACATTACAGATTTCAGCCCAATGCATAATCACTATGTCACCAGGACTCCTTCACCAGGCTAGGCACCATTCAATAGAATAAGTTGGTAGTCTTGATCCACATCTGCACAAAATGTATTTAACACAGGGACTACACAACCAGGATCCCCCACACACACCTGAAACGATCTACTTTCGAACGAATCAACATCGCACCTATAATGTATCCCTTTGATATTTCCACTTGGTCTCCCTCATAATAAGCAGATAAATAAAACATCATGTGGGTTTTTTCATCCTTGAGAACTGTGCTCATTACATAATTTCATGTTAACTTGAAGAAATAAAAAACTCTAGGAGTGGTACTCCACCTACTGATCTGGTCACAGCCTGATGGCGTCTCCTTGGGGGCGTGTGCTTTGCATAAGGAGGGTCCTGAAAATCCCCCTTCTTGCCCTGCCTCCACCTTCCTGCCAGCTGACCCCGACTGCTGCCAGAGCCACCACTGTGGGATCCACACAAGTTTGAATGCCCTGGTCTGCAATCTTCTGCATTCTGCACCACTGCATGTGACGGCGTGATTCTGAAGAGAGACTTTTAGACTAGTGCTGGACTTATGGATATGATTTGGCCTGGCTTGGGATGTTTTCTCAATACATACTTCTTAATATAAAACTCTTTCTTACACATCTATGAGTATCACTGGATTTGTTTCTCTAGGCAACCTGGCCTAATACAAGAATTGATGTCATATCTAAAAACGTTAGCAAGACACTAAAATCAACTTGATTTCCATTCCATTTTTAGAGGTACTGCAAAAATATTTTTAAACATTTGGCTATAAGACAATTGTCCACCTTTGATTCATAGTAAAGTTGTATCTTCTTCATAGACTCTTCAAAAAGTATTTAGCATTTGTGTCTTGTCAGTACTTAGTACTTATCTCTTGATAGATGGGATCAGGACACGGGTGCAAACTATGGAAATTAAACATGGCATAGAATTGACCAAGAACACCAGCCAGAAACATAAATTACTTGCAAATGTGGTTCTGGGGTGACAGATGGAAATCCAGCTATTAGTGAAGTGCTACAAAGGAAGATGAACTCTCCTGTCCAGCACTCTTGGACACTGCCTCTAAGAAGACAGCTGACGCTTGCAGAACCATGCCTTTGTCTCCCACCCGCCTCTCCATCAACCACCTCCACAGTCTTTCTTCTATGACTGGTTGTTATCACAGTTCTCCACCCTGCACTTTCTCTGGGCGACTTTGAGAACCTACACTTTAACTTTACAGCCCCCACTCCCATATGCATTTTGTCTTATTAGTTTTAAGCACTTATTCCAGCCCACTTCCCTTTGATGTCTTCACTAAAAAGAATCACCACTCATAGTGTTAGTCCTCCTTCAGAATATTTTACCTCGGGGCTTGTTTTACATTAGAGTAAATTAGAACATTCTGGACTGATGTGATACCAAATGCCTCTAACTGCCTGGCAATCAGTTCCAAGGAGTGGCGTGGAAATGGGGGAAAGGGAAGAGATAGAAGCTTAGCGATAAGAATAAAGCTGCAGAAAATTCAGAGTGAATTTTTTTTACAACGCTAGAATCAAGAAATCCATTATGAGTATGGAAAACACAGCTGTAGCTGGCACCGGGACTGATGCCGCCTTCCATCCTGGCAGCCTTTTAACTCTGGCAGCAGGAATTGGACCTGAAAGACTTCGACTGCTTTGGGTTCCGAATTTCATTTAGTCCTCCCAGCAAGAAAAATCACCCTGGAGCAATGAGCATGCTGATTTTGTTAATTCCCCCAAATATGTCCCTTGTTTAAATCACTGCTGATTAAACATTCTTGACATCTTTCCTTTCTCAGCGTGCCATGACTCATCAGGTGATCACAGTGGAAGGCAAAAGCTAAATCTGCTTCTTTAAAATGTTTACTGGAAGTGAGCAGTGGGAAAAACAATGCTAGCCCAAATGAAGAAGGGCTGTGGTGAGCCGTGTCTTCCACCTGTTGCTTGTCTTTTAAAGGGTTTAAGGGAACACCACCAGGAACTGAGTCAGGCCACAGGCCTTGAACTAGTGCAAATGCAGGCTTCTACTGCCAAACCAGCGCTTCCCACTGTGGTTGATTGCTCTGCCAACAGCTCGACAGCTACGGGGCGTTTAGAGGTAGCTGTGTTGGCTGTGGTCAGGAATTTTCACTTTGCCTCATCAGAAACAGTGTTCAAATTCCACCCCACCCCCAATATTTTATTTTCCTATTTCCCTGACAGTCAGAATTTTAAGGCAGTAAAACTGCTTGCCATAAGGAAACCAGATGCGTGCCAACTGTCAGTGAAAGTGCATTTTTACTATGCTTTTAGTGTTGCAGACTCGACAGACTCTCTGCCCCACTTCTAACAGGAAGGGGACAATTACCTTGGGAGATCATTCACAGCCACCTACAAACAGTCCTTCGGGTCGTCAGTTGTACTAGGGGAAGGAATGGCCACTGGGATACAATGGAAGAAGCACTGCAGTTATGAGTACATTTTCTCTCCTTGTTCTGCCACCAAATTGTGTGACTTTAGATAAGTTGTTTAAACCCCCTGCTCTGTAATTTCTCTGCTGTAACCAGTGGGCATTAGACAACAACAAAAAGCTCACTGCCATTGAATCAATGCCACTTAGAGCAATCCTATAAGGCAGACTAGAATTGCCCACTGAATTTTCAAGACGGTGACCCTTTACAAGAATAGAAAACCTGGTTTTTCTCCCTGACAATGACAAATTTTATTTTCTATTCCTTAACTTCTTCCCTCCTGGAAAGAATGTTTCCTCTGATAGGAAGTGCTAGGATTTTCAAGGTGTACCTCACCCAATGCTGTCTGGTACCTTCGCCTGATTTAGATATCACTTGAAAAATGATCTATACAGCAGATCAGGCATCAAATCATATACATCTCTTCTGCCAAGAAAAATCCTATGTGAAGAACTAGATTTTGCTGAGCTCCAGTGTCATTTTTTTTAAAAAATATGAATGCATTTAGAATGACACATTAGTCTTTTGTGCAAAGCCACAGTCTCGGGGGATGGTATTCAAGTACCAGGAGCCTCTATTAGGCACCTGCCACTGATCAAAGCACCCGCCTTGATCTTTTGCATGGTGGCATATTTATTTCTATCTTAGATTTATTCTATTATCTAAGCTTGTCTTAGGAAAGTGTGACAGATGTAAATAAAGGCCAGTGAAGGGCAAAAATCCCCTTAAGAAAATCTCAAAATAATGTTCAAATTATATTTAAAAAATAAAAATTATACCCTTAGGATTTGTCATTGACAATATTAAGTGTCTCATTTGAAGAAGGATAACATCATCTGAGGCTGTCATGGTAATGACTACAAGGTTAGGAGTCTACCTGGAAGGATTTTAAATCAAGAGTTTATCTAATCCAAAAGCAAGTGAATAATTCAAAGGTGTTTTGCTTGATTATAATTTATGAAGTGGAGGCAGTGATGCCCCCCTCCATCAAAAAACAAGAGTTAAAAAGGGCTGAGCCCCGGTGGTGTAAGTGGTTGAGTGCAGGACTGGGGCCCGTGGGCTTGGCGGTTCAAATCCAGCGGCGGCTCTCAGGAGCAGCACTGGGTAGCATCCACGACCACCAGAGGCAGTGATGCCCACCCCCCAAAAAAAATTTTTTTTAATTTATGAAGTGGCAAATATTTTTCTGCCCTTGCAAATCCCTGTCTTTTCCCCTCTTTCTATGGACTGAAAGGAACCCTGATGGTTCTTTGGTCTAGGGGTGGGATGCTAACTACAAGGCAGGTGGTTCAAGCCCAACAGCCACCACTTGGAAGGAAGATGAAAATAAAAGAAGATTGTATTGTAATTCTACAACCAGTCGATCTACCATTCATATTTTTAGACATTCATGTATATATAGCATAAAACATATATGATTAGAAGAATGTTGAAAGCTAAGTTTCAGCTAAATGAATAACAAATGATATACAGTGGATCTCTAGTGGGTGAATGGTTAAATCAGTTGACTACTAACCAGGGTTAGTGGTTCGAACCCACCAGTAGCTCCTTAAGGAAATGATTTGACAGTTGGTTTCCATGAAGGTTTGCAGGGCAGTTTTACTCTGGTAGGGCTGCTGTGAGACAGAATTAAGCTGATGGTAGCTCTGTGGAGATTGTTTGTTTAAGTGATACATAGGTGGTGCTGGGTCCCTCAGCTAAAGTCTTAGTTGTTATTTATAAACGTTGAGAGCAGCTAGCTGTATAGATTGGTTGTCCACACCCAGGGAGAGGCCCTCAGAAGAAACACCTGGTTATGTGCTTCTTGAAAATCATCCACAAAATGCCCCAGATCTATAGGGGCCTCAGGTTGACTGGAGACCCTGAGAGGTGCAGGCTTCCCAGGACTGCATGCTGATGCCTCACCAAGTCTAGAGGCTGGCACCTTGTCAGAAAGAAAGGCCGCTGTGCCAAACAGAATTTGGCCAGGGAACACCCGGGTGCGTTCGTTACCTTTATCTGCAGGTAGGCTAGCTGACCGGGCTCCTCAAGTAGTTCCCTTTGAAAACCCAACTCACAGTATTGCTCTCCTTTTTCTTTTCCTTCTTGCTGCGTACTGAATGACACATTACCTCCACGCTCTCCCGGACAAGGCGAGTCCACGGGGCCACGGGATTGCTGTCTCTCTTGGGTGGGGACGGGAAGTTACCGGAGACCAGGGGCCAAGGGATGAGCATGAAAGACAAGAAAACCAAGGGGGGAGTTAACCAGCTACACACAGAGTTCACTTTTCCAGGGTTTGCAGTTAAAGGTATTTGTCCATTCACTGGCCGAGCCAGATCATGGGAACTTGAGAGCTTTTACTGTGATTCTTCAATGTAAAAAATAAATGATGTCAAACTGTGTTTATACATGATTTGTATAAAACCTTTTTAAGATGCCTATTTAAATAAACATTATACCACAGGGGGGAAAAAAGAAAAGCATCCACTCACAACATTATAGGGTTGCTATGAATCAAAATGGACTCAATGGCAACAAGTTTGGTGAAAGGCACTATGGAGTGTAGCACTACTGTGCTACACGTAGGACTTTGTGTGTGCATGGGTAACACCAAAAAAAGTGATAGACAAGAATTAAGCAACAAAGAAACAAAGCCATATTTATTATCAGCTACCCAGTTACCTAATGTAAGTCCAAAGTACGCAAATCAGGACCACAAAAAAATGATAACAGAGGATAGAAACTGGTATAGCAACATTCAAATCATAATAATAGAATCACTAGAGAACAGCATGTAACAGAGTTCAAGAAAAAATATTTAATCAAGGAAAAAGAACAATTCACAAAAACAAAAATATTCCCAGTACATAGATACTTCTGCACACATCTTCACTCTGATCTCAAACGTACATTTTTTGGTTGATGTAGAAGAATTAAGAGTGAGCGAAGAAATAGACAATTATACTAAAAAATATTACTTTGTTTTGCTCTGTCCTGTTTTTAGTGCATGTTATTATCTCTGCAGGTCTATCTGGATAAGATAGGAGTGATACAAAATCTGGTGGAGAAAACAATGGGCCAACGGTTGCAGGGGCACATGGCAGAGGGGGAGGCAGGGGAAAGGAAGTGGGTGCTAACAAACCAGGGAAAAGAGAACAACAAGTGATTCAAAACCGATGGCAAGGAAGGTGTAGGAGGCCTGGTGGGGATTGATCAAGGACAATGTAATCAAGAGGAATTAATGAAACTCAAATGAAGGCTGAGCATGATAGCGGGACAAGAGGAAAGTAAGAAGAAATAGAAGAAAGAAATAGGAGACAAAGGGCATTTATAGAGGTCTAAATATAGGTATATGTATATGTAAATATATTTATAGATGATGGAGAAATACATCGATATACATATATTTATAGGTTTAGTATTAAGGTAGCAGAAGGACATTGGGTCTCCACTCAAGAACTCCCTCAATGCAAGAATACTTTGTTCTATTAAACTGGCATTCCATGATGCTCACCTTATGACAAGATTTCAGAGAGACAAAGTGGGTACATAAGCGAGTATGGTGAAGAAAGCTGGTGGTACCCAGCTATCAAAAGATATAGCGTCTTGTATGTAAAAGGCTTTAAGATAAACAAGTAACCATCTAGCTCAGAAGCAACAAAGCCCATGGAAGAAGCAACCAGTGTGTGTGATCATGAGGTATAGATAGAATCCGGTATTAGGCATCAAAGAACAAAAAATCAAATCACTGTGAATGAGGGAGATTGCAGATTGGAAACCCAAGACCCATCTATAGGCAACTGGACATCCCATTACAGATGAGTTGGGGGAAAGTTCAATGAAGCAACAATGAAACATACAACTTTCCTCTAAATGCTTCCTTCCCTCCTGCTATCATGATCCCAATTCTACCCTACAAATTTGGCTAGACCAGAGACTGTACACTGGCACAGATAGAAACTGGAAACACAGTGAATCCAGAACAGATGATCCTTTCATGACCAGTGGTAAGAATGGCCATACTGGGAGGGTGAAGTAAAAGGGGGAACTGATTACAAGGATCTACATATAATCCTCTCCCTGGAAGATGGACAACAGAAAGGTGGGTGAAGGGAGACATCAGACAATATAAGACATGACAAAACAATAACATAATAATTTATAAATTATCAAGGGTTCATGAAGGAGGGTGAGGGGAGGGGGAATATGAGGAGCTGATACTAAGGATTCAAGTAGAAAACAAATGTTTTGAGAATGATGATGGCAACAAGTGTACAAATGTGCCTAACAAAATGGATGAATGTATGAATTGTGATAAGAGTTCTAAGAGCCCCCCAATGAAATGATTTTTTTCCAGGTCTCCAAAGGTGTTATTTTATTGGTCAGTGTGCTTTGGAAGGAGACAGGACTTCAATCCTACCGCTTCCCACCCCAGAGGAAGAGCTGTACACTGGACAGGCACAGAGCCAACGGGTCCACGGGGATGGGACTGCTTTGTCCACCTCTTACTCATAGATCCAGCTGCAGCCACAAGACTTGTCGTCCACCAGTTCCCCCAGCTTAAACCAGAGGCTGATTTCTTTCTCGGCGCTTTTGACTGATCACTGCCATGAATGATGTTCCTGCCAACTTGAAGACAGAAGTCCCCTCGGATGGTACCTGGCTTAGAATCGGCTGGGTTGGTCTCTCCCAGCATCACCCATGCCATCTTCACCACATTCAGCCCCTCCCAGACCATGGCCACCATGGGTCCCGAGTTCATGTGCTTCACCAGCCCGGGGAAGAAGGGGCGGTCTTTCAGGTCACTGTAGTGCTGCTTCAGGTGTTCCTCGGAGGCCTTCACGAACTTCATGGCCACCAGGTAGAATCCCTTCAGCTCAAAGCGCTTGCAGGCCGCACTGCATGCTAATCAGCTTAATGGCGATGAAGGTGTGCTCATTGTTGGCCTTTGTGCAAGTCTGGTGGCGGGGGAGTGGGCAACCGGATCCCTATAGCTGGAGGAGAGACAGTAAGCGACTCCCGGAGGGTGAGCTGACTCTAAAATGATTGTTTTTTAAGGAAATAATACTGAAAATGTAAATGAATATCAGTTGTAAATACTATATCTTTTTACTAATAAGATCAATGTTATGTTAATTAGGAAAAGATGAGGAAAATAAGAATGTATTAAAATTATGATATTCAGTAAGAGGAATGAAACACGAAACAATTGTGGACTTTATGAATAAAATGTTAATACATGCATGGAACTTAAACTTTTAAAGGCTATGAACCTTAGGCTTCCTTCATTCTGGAACTGGAATCAAGTCCTTGTTAATCAATCATTGAAGATCAGAAGGGCAGCATTTCACAAAGGATCAAGGATTAGGAAAGACTTGAACCAGGCAACATGGGGAGAAAATGATATAATTGCAATAGATCAGTTGCAATGAACTGTTCAATGTAAAACTGATGATCTGCTCTGTAAACCTTTATCTAATTCATAATGAAGAGGCTTTTTTATTTTTATTTTAAAGGTCAGCAGTAAAAAGATAGCAGGTAGAATTATATCATTTCCAAATGAGTATGGGACAAAAATAAATCTTGATCAGTGGGAAGGGATCACTGGAACTAATTGCGATCATATAACTCATTTTAAAAGCGATTTAACTATGGAAGGCGGGAATGTTCTAAAATTGATTGTGACAGTGACTGTACAATCCTTCTTGATATGACTGAGCAATTGAACGATTCAATTGTATATGTGGATTAAATGCCAATAAAAATGTTTTAATAAAGAAAATTAAGTAAAGTTTCAAATTGATTTAAAAAAACCTTGATTAGGTAAAAAGAAGACAAAAAGTGAAGAGAAATAATCAAATGGGTGGGAAAGATGCAAAATGATATGATAGGTCCAAGTAAAAATATATCAATAACAATAAAAATATAAAGCATCAAATTTAGTTCCTAAAAGATACTGTGGCAGTCACCTCATCTGGTGTCAATTTGAAGATTAAGAGTGTTGGTGTGGAGGCTAGCCTGTCAATCTGGAGATAGCCAAGGAGACTTCTGAGTGGGCATGGCCTTCTCCTGAGAATTCTGGGAAATGTGGTATTTTTCCTTCGTGGAGGCAGAAACACTATCTCTCTCCTTTCAATTCCCTTGAAGACATTCTACTGACAAGACTGGCTCCCTGCAAGACATTGTTGCTGGCAAGACCCATGGCAGCATGCTGATAGACCCGGAGCCCTGGAAACTGGAGGAGCCATGGGGAGACCCCTGCCAGTGCTGAGATGCTTCCACCGTCACTGGATACACAAGACTTTTCATCCACTGGCCTGTGATTGTCCTGGTGTCATTGCATGTGTTTTGTGAGTCTGAAGAGAGCTTATAGATTGCTGTTGGACATGTGGTCTGATATTAGACTTAAAGATTTGATCTGGACTGACCTGGGATGTTTTTCTCAATGTTCAATTGCTCATATATATAAATCTCTTTATTATACACATAAGAGTTTCTATGGATTTGTTTCTCTAGTCTATCTGAACTAGCACAGATACTTTCAAAATTTATAAAATAAACCCATTTATGTGTTGTTTCCAAAATCTCCATGATGTAAGTAAAAATGCATTATAGAAGGTGACTTTTAATAAATAAAAGTCTGAGGAAACTGATGTAGGAATATTCAAATCATAAATAGACTGATGAATGATAGAAGAGTTAAGAAAATAGTATTTAGTAATGGAAAAGGAATAATTTGTAAAATAAGGAAAAAATTTCTCAGAAAATATTCTCCCACCCACTTGCCCTTCAACTTCAAATTATACTACGAAATTTAATTATTTATATCTTTCGGGGGGCATTAATTATTTATATTTTGATGTTTATTCTTTTAGTTCAATATTGATAAATAGTAATATTTACATTTGAATGATACTAAGTTTACAAATATAAGCTATTTTCCAAACAGACTATGCTTTTTTTTTTTTTTAAGGCATCACTGCCCTCTGGTAGGAGTGGGAGCCCCAACCTTGCTGCTGCTGGATTTGAACCGCCAAGACAGTTGGCCGCAGTCCCACACTCAACCACTATGCTACCAGAGCTCAGCCCAGACTATGCTTTTTAAATGAAATTAAACAGAAGAATAAATTATGTGGCAAAGTCTTTTCACCCTGATCACATCCTTTGGAGTGGGCATGCCCCACTTTCTATTATGTAATTAGCCTATATGTTAGAAATAAATTTTTTAAATGTTTCACTCACCAGAATGAGTAAAACTATTTCTGGAAAAAATAATTTCAAAAATATTCAAAAGAAATACTGCTTTTGTTTATTGATAGTTCTGATATTTATTCAGTTTACTCCTTCCAACCCCTCAAATGAGAAGACAGTAGAGTTACTTCATGCTGAGAACCTTAAAATATTTCATTTATTTATTAATGTTTTCAGGTCATTAACTTATTTCCAAATTCTTGTCTTGAAATGAAAATAAAACATTCAAGGCATTCACATAGCATTTATTTTTTCCTCTATAATTACCCACTGCTGTCCAGTGGATTCCAAACCATAGCAACCTTCTATAATGAGAAAAATATATTTTGAAAGGTTACATAGAATTAGAAAAAGAAGAAACACTTAAAAGTCAGAAAAAAATTAAAATATTTCAGCCACTTGAATAATTTAAAGCACATCTCATGTAATTATGTTTATTGAAAAGTTTGCAAATTAATTTCTTTGCTATTTGTCTTCTTTGAGATGAAGTAGGAATTCTAGTTGGAATAAAAAAGAAAAATTAAATATCTATAGTAAAGGTCAATGATTGTGGGAATCAGTATCTGATATTGTATCAAATATTGGTTTGTGACTATCATGGCTCTAGATGTGTTAATAATAAAAGAATGGTTTTCTCTTGATCCTATGCCCTGCTCTATTAATCAAGACATTCTGTCTCTTGAGACTAATGTTGTACAGCAAAAATTTTAATCCTTAACTTAGTGCAAAGCAGGAAAATGCTAACTTAACACCCTTAACCCACATAGAAAAAGAACAAATTCTCTTAAAAACAGCTGTGCTTCCCCTATGCTTATTTCTTGCAAGCATGCCGAGTTTAATCTTTGAGAGGCAGATGCATACATCTTTTGGCTGAAAGTACAAAAAGCAATTTTATACCAAACACAACAAGAGGGAAATTGGGAACAGTTGCAATACTCTTCCTGCTCACTTTTGGAAACCTTTCTGTAGCACAGGACAAAAACTGGCCCCACGCCATGTCCCCAAATTCCTCCTTTGGAGTAGTGTCTCTTGAGAGATTTTGCACTATTGTTTTTATTGCTTAGATCAACACCAGGCAGACTGAGTGAAAACAACACTTGAAATCCATTTTGAATCTTTCAAACAAGCAAATTAGTAGTGAATTATTTATCAAGAGCATCCAGGTGGGTGCTAATACATTGCCACCAGCTTATTGCATTCCTGTGACTTGGAGCTTGGAGCTTTGAAAATATTGCTGTCATCTTCATTCTTTTCTCTTTACCAATTTTCAATTTGTTTCTGAGAAGTAATTTGACGTGGTGTCAGGGAGCTGGGAAATGTTTGCTTCTTGACATATTTCGACCACTTTGGGAAAGACCAAGTCATTGCTGGACAACAACAGCTTCCATTTTCAAGACTGAGTCAAAGGGAAAGTTGAAGAGGGAAAAGCTGAAGGCAGGGAAAAAACTCTAAAGGAAGATTCAGATTAAAATAGTACTTCTTGGGCTAGATATAAGGAATGTAGGATCTAATTGTACTACATCTGCCAGGGACCTTGTTTTAAGGCAAAATACCAAGTCAAATGAAGTTCTTTGTAATTTATTTTTCCATTGCCTAACCTTCATTATTATGTGCACAGGCTTGTAGACAATCTCTAGTTGTATATTTCTATTTTCATGTTAGTTGTAAGGTGCCATCAAGTTGGTTCCAACCCATATCGACATTTTTGTGCAGTAGAACAAAATATTGACTGGGTCTGTGCCAGCTTCACAGTTTTCCCTTTGTCTGAGCCCATTGTTGTAGGCACAGGGTCCATTCATCTCCTTTAGGGCCTTCTTTTTCAGTGCCCCTCAACTTTACCAAGCATGATGTCCTTTTCCAGGGCCTGGTCTCTCTTGACAACATGTCCAAAGTATGCAAGGCAAAATCTTACCATCTCTGCCTCTAGGGGCATTCTGGTCATACTTCTTCCAACACAGATCAGTTTGTCCTTTTAGCAGTCCATGATTATTTCAATTTCTTTTTCAGCACAATTCAAACACATTGGTTCTTCTTTGGTCTTCCTTAGTCATTGTCCAACTTTTGCATGCACATAAGCCATTTCAAAATATCATGCTGGATCAGGCACAACTAGTCCTAAAATAACATCCTTGCTCTTGAATACTCTAAAGAGGTCTTGTGCAGCTGATTTATCTAATCCGTCATGTCTTTTGGTCTCTCGACTGCTGCTTCCATTGCTTGTGGAGCTAAGCAAGACAAAATCCTTGGCAACTTCTACCTTTTCTCCATTTATCATGATGCTATCTCTTGGTCCAGTTGTGAGAATTCTGATCTTCCTTACATTGAGTTGTAATCCATAATAACAACTTCAATCCTTGATCTTCATCAACAAATACTCCAAACCCTTTTCACTTTCAGAAAGCAACGTTGTATCTTCTGTACAGTGAAGATTGTTAATAAACTTTCTTCCAACCCTGATGCCACATTCTTCTTTATATAGGTCAGTTTCTCTGATTAGTCTCTTCTAATATACAGCCAAAATATTCTGACATTAACATAAGCAAAAGTTGGAAGGGGTGAAAAAGGAGAGAGCTTTCAGTTAGCAATAAGAACTATGACTATTGTATAAAAGCAAATCTTGATATCCAGAAGCACATGAAGTTTGCAACTTTCCACCCTGCCCATTTTTGTAAAACTGCAGTTGAAACAAAAATTTTAAACTCAACCAAGCTGTGATAAGTGGAATGGTTACTGTTTATACTGTGGTATGTTTTTGATTACAGAAAACAATGCTTTCTTTTTCAATCATCTTTCAGAATAAAGGGGAAAATCTTCAGATGCAATGGTTTTGTGTAGCTTCTTGTCTATCTATCATGTTTTGTAAATACTGGAGAAGCTTTGACCAATTTGACTTAGAAATGGAATGCAACTTTGCTTACAAAAATTGCTATTAAACTCCTGCTTAAGGTGTTCTAATTTTCTGTGAGCACACTAAAAGCAAAAAATAAATGTGAATAAAATGTAAAAAAAAAGAATACTCTTATTGGTGTAGTTAAAAATATGTTGTTAGATAACAAGACAACTTCTAAAAGATGAACATAAATCACAAAAGTTAACTTAGAATGAGTATTTATTGCATACCACTACATAAGTACCAAAAGGTGAAAGCACTAAGGATGCCCTCATTTATTGATGAAGAAACCTAGATTTAGAAGGAACACAGAATTTTCCGCAAGTTCTATAACTAGCAAGTGAGGCAGCATAGGGGCTTGGGCCAGACATTCTGTCTTCAGAGCCACCATGGTATTACTTGACATTAGACCTCTCCTGTCTTCACTATACCTACTTTTACTAAAAATAATCTTATATTTTATTGCAATAATCTTAAAAAGAATAAAAGCCCTTATAATACCTTGTGCCAAATTTACACAGGATACTTAATCAACTCTGATGGACAAAACAGAACTGATGACTGTGCTCTTCTTATTGCATGCTCTCTGCTCAAATTGGTGTTAAGTAATATTACTTAGTCATGGGGACGATGCCAAAATACTGGATACAGAGAATAAGTCAGCAGGAAAGAAATTGCAGAAGCATAGTGGTGCATCTTTGAGTACATAAAACTTAAAATGATAGAAATTAATTTTTAAAAGCATCTGCTACCTACCATGTACTTTCATACATAAAACTCATTTAATTATTTTAACAATACTGAGATGTAAATATTAATATACTTTCTAAAGGCCAAGACATGGAACCCAAATCCACATCTTTTGCTATAAATGCCATCACTCCATCTTCTAGGACTCTTTTAATCTGTGGCTACAGAATACAATGGCAACCAGTACCAGTTCTAGAACGTGTTTCAAATCTTTGAGTTCCCTTTTTTTCCCAGATGTTTGCAAACTATGTAATCTTTAGCAATTTAGTGAACTTGTCTGAAGCCTGCTTTCTTTTTTATCAAATAATAATGTCTCCTAAAGAGTTGTGAAGATTAAATGCCCTGCTATGTCAAAAAATGCTTAAAAGAGTAAACCATAACCACTGTCATCTAAAGGAGCGTTGGTGGCATACTGGGTTGTGAGTTTGGCTGTGAACAGAGAGCTAAGCAGTTTAAACCCACCAGTTCCACCAAGGTGAAAAGATGGAGCATTTTAATGCTGTAAAGATTTATAGACTTAGGAATGGGGTGCTAAACCCCCCCACCCCCTGGGGAGCACACAGGGAAAGAGGAACCAAATTCAAACCCAGTGATCTAGGATGTGAATGCAGTGTGACGGCATGAAGCAGGGAACCAGTGGGGGTTTCTGAGAGCCCAACCTCAACCCCAACTATGTGGATAGCCAACTCTCTCCCCAGGGGAATTTTCTTTGGAGGTCACACTGAAGCTGCAGCTTGGAGAGTGAGACATGCCTGATCAGAGCACATGATAATAAATGAAGGGGAGGAAGAGAGAATGGAGTGCATCCTGGACCATCAAGCCTTAAGGATAATATTACCACTCAGAACAGCCAATGCAAAGAGAGGACCATATGGGCGACCCCACTATGAATCACAGATCCCTCACTGACACAAGGCCTTATGGGGACAACAATGGTGGGGATTGTACCGTCTGACCCAACCATGCCACGGCAAAATACTAAGGATGTGCAACAGAGCATGGAGTTCCCAAGGGAGTGTCAAGAATATAATTTGGGGTCAGAATGTGGCACCCCATCTGACTCAACCAGGGGAAACTCCTGGATTGAACTCCTTACAGATTGTTATTATTTTTACATATATATGCATATATATATGGCATGGGTTTTTGTTGTTGTTATCATTGTTTTATTTTCTTTGGTTGCTTCATCTTAGGATGCCTGTGTTTTTTTGGTTCCTATTGGTACCTCTGCAGGTCCATCTAGATAAGATAGACTGGATGACCAGTCTGAAGGAGAAAATAATGGGACTGATGGTTCCAGGGGAGAACATGGGAGATGGGGAGGAGGGGGGAAAGAGGTGTGGTTGACTGGCCCAGGGATAGGGGGACAAAAAGTGATTAAAAATCAGTGGCTAGGAGGGTTTGAGAGGGCCAATAGGGATTAACAAGAGTAAAGCAACTGAGAGAAAATACTGAAACCTCAATGGAGGCTGAGCATGATAGTGGGACAAAAGGAAAGTAAAAGGAAATAGAGAAAAGAACTGGGTGGGGTGGTAAAAGGCATTTATAGAGATCTAAATACAGGCAAGTACATAGGTAAAAATATTTATATATGACGATGGGGAAATAGATCTATGTGCATATAGTTATAGCTTTAGTATTAAGATAGCAGATGGGCAATGGACCTCCACTCAAGTACTTTCTCAATGCAGGAACACTTTCGTCTATTAAATTGGCATTCCACGATGCTCACCTTCCTAACGTGATCACTGAAGACAAATGTGTGCATAAGCAAAAGTGGTGAAGAAAGCTGATGGTGCATGGCTATCAAAAGAAGTAGCATCTGGGGTCTTAAAGGCTTAAGAGTAGACAAGCAGTCATCTAGCTCAGAAGCAACAAAGCCCACATGGTAGAAGCACACCAGCCTGTGTGACGATAAGGTTTTAAAGGGATCAGTCATCAAAGAACTAAAAATTGTATCAGTAAAAAATAAGAGAGAGTACAAATTGGGGACCCAAAGTCCATCAATAGGTAAAGCGACAGCCCCTTACAGCAGGATTATAGGGAGGAGATGAGCCAGTCAAGGTCCAGTATAGCACCAATGAAATATGCAACTTTCCTCTAGTTATTAAATGTGTCCTCCCACCCACTATTATGATCTCAATTCTACTTACAAATCTAGGTAGACCAGGGGATGTACACTGGGGCCTGAAATAGGGGTAATTCAGGACAGATGATCCTTTCAGGACCAGGGGTGAGAGTGGTGATGCCGGAAGGGTGGAGTAAAAAGGGGGAACCTATTGTAAGACTCTACATATGATCTCCTCTTTGAGGTATGGACAATTTGGAAGTATGTAAAGGGACTCACCACCCTAGATCCAATCAAAACCAACACCCACCCAGGGAACTTATATAGTGCTACCACTCTATCGGAATTATCCTTCAATTAAATTCAGTTCCCCATAGCTTTCCCCAACGGCGACCACTGCCTTTTACTACACCTACCTACACAGAAACTGCACCTACCTCCATAGTAGACAAAGGTAGCCACTGTAAACACCACTGCCAATCACACTGTGAGAGTAGACAAGGCCCTTTGGTCTCCTAGGAATATGGCACCCACCTCTTCAAAATCATCACGTAAACAATGCCATACCATATGACTCCCAATAAGTAAATAAGAAAGACAGACATCATCGACAGAATTAATGACATTCGTAGAAGAATCTAATGTGGGCCTGCCACAAAAAGGAATTTTCAGAAGACTGTTAGGAGTAATAGAGGAGATGAGGGAAGTTATACAGAGTAAAGATGCATTGATAGAGGGCATGAAATGCAGGCACCAAAGGGAAATACAGGGACTAACAGAGGAAGTACCTGAAGCTTCACACAACATCAGTGACCTCACAAGTAGAATAGAGAAGGCAGAGATCCATATCAGTGATCTTGAAGATGATCAAGCAGACCTCAGCAAACAGAAAAGGCAATCAAACAAAATTATAAAAGAGGTGGAGAAATCCTGAAATCAATGACTGATGCTATGAAAACAAACAACACCCGAAATTTTGGCCTATCTGAACAAGACAGCAAAGAAGTCAACAGCTAAACTAACAAGGGAATTTCTGGAAGAAAACTTCCCCAGCCTAATGAATGAGAATCTATCACTTATACAGGAAGCAGAGAGGACGCCAAGTAGACTAAACCCCAAAAAGAATTCACCAAGGCATATAATAGCTAAATTATCCAACTTCGAGGAAAAAGAGAAAATCCTAATACAGTAAGAGAAAGGAAGGCAGTCACATACAAAGGTTCTCAGGTTAGAATATGTGCAGACCTATCAACAGAAACCATGAAAAGATGAAGAGAGTGGACTAATATCTTCCAGAATCTGAAAGAAAACAATTCCTCCCCTAGAATTCTCTACCCTGCAAAATTATCTGTCAAAATAGGAGAGATAAGAGTTTTCCAGGACAAGAAAAAACTTAAAGGATATGCTGTGAGACACCCTAGCTGATTCACTGTGGCCAGAAGACCAACATCCACTAGGCACAAGCAGAACATCATACACTCCAACTCCATCCAGAAGCCAACAAACTGATAACAATTGCTTAGAAAATGTGGCTGCACGAGGAAAACATGGCAATAAAAGAAGCCCCCAACAAAAAGACAGCACAGCAGTAAAAAAGGTGATAGAAAATCACCCAAATCAAAAGACACTAGATGGCAGCAATGAACCCACAGGTGGGAATAATAACTCTAAATGTAAATGGCCTCAATTCCTTAATTAAAATAAAACACCTTTCAGACTGGCTCTGAAAACAAAACTCATCAATCTGTTGCCTGCAGAGAACACATCTTAAGGTTGCAAACAAGAATAAAGTAAGAGTAAAAGTCTGGAGGATGATATACCAGGCAAATGATGTCTCAAAAAGAGCAGGAGTTGCAATCCTAATCTCTGACAAAATTCATCTCAAGGTCAAAACCATAAAAGGAGAAAAGGAGGGGCACTTTATAATGCTCAAAGGATCACTTCACTGAGAACCTGTGAGAATAATAAACATACATGTGCCAAATGAGAGAACTGCGAGAGTCATCAGTCTATTCAGAATGTGGAAAAAGATATCACAAATTCAACAATTATAGTAGGGGACTCTAATACACTAGTTTCAGACAAAGATAGATCATTGGGAAGGAAGCTCATCAAAGAGACTATAGAACTATACAATACAATTAGACAACTAGATCTGATAGACATATTTAGAGTTTTCCATACACATGTTTCTCAAGTCCACATGGCACATTTTCAAAGATAGACCACATGCTGGGTCACAAGTCAAGCCTAAGTACATTCAGGTACATAGAGATTATGCAGGCATCCTTCTCTGATCACCATGCCATAAAACTTGTGATCAATAAAAGAACAACCAAGGAAGTAAGGGCAAACAACTGGAGGATGAGTGGGTACAGACCCAGATCAGAGGAGAGATCAAAAAGTTTCTAGAAGCTAATGAGAATGAAAAAAAACCTCCTATCAAAACCTTTGGGATACAACAAAAGCAGTCATCAAAGGTAGTTTGATTGCAATAGGTGCATATATGAAAAAGGAAGAGAGACTTTTGATGGATACGCTCTCATTAAAACTCCAACAATTAGAACAGAGTCAAAAGAATAATCCCTCCAACAGAAAAAGAAAAGAAATAATAAAAATCAGGCCAGAAAAAAAAAATCAGGCCAGAGTTGAACCATTGGGAAGATAAAAGAAGAATGCAGAAGATCAATGTGGCAAAAAGCTGGTTCTTTGAAGGGTCAATAGAATCGACACACTGCTGGTAAACCTAACCAAAGAAAGCAAAGAGTATGCAACAGAGACAAGAAAAGGAATGAAACAAGGGTCATCACAACAGACTCTATGAAACTAAAAGGATAGTCACGATATACTATTAAAGGCTCTACTCTAATGTGTTCAACAATGGGGATGACATGGACAAATACCTGGGAAAAACAATCCCATTGCAGACTGTCTCAAATACAGGTCAAGAACCTAAACAAACCCATAACAAGAGAAGAAATAGATACAGTTATCAAGAAGCTACCAACAAAGAAAGTTCTCGGATCAAAGGGCTTCATAGGGGAATTCTACAAAGCTTTCAGGGAAGAGTTAGCACTGATCCTCCACAAAGTTTTTCAGAGCATAGAAAAGGATGGAAAATTCCCAAACTCATTTTATGAAGCCACTATAACTTTGATACCCAAATAGGGAAGGGATCCCATAGGAATAGAAAACTATAAACTGATATTTCTGATGAACCTAGATGTAAAAATCTTCAACAAGATATTGGCCAATAGAATACAAAAGTATATAAAATGCATAATCCATCAGGAGTAGGTAGGATTCATCCCAGGGATGCAGGGATGGTTTAGCATCTATAAATCAATCAATGTTATACACCACATCGATAAGATAAAGTATAATAACTACATGATAATGCCTATAAATGCAGAGAAAGCATTTGACAACACCCAGCACCCTTTTCTAATTAAGACTCTCCAGAAGATAGGAATGGAAAGGCAATTTAAGATGCTCAGGAAGATAGGAATGCAAGGGGAATTTCTCAAGGTAATACAAGCTATCTATGAAAGACCAACTGCTAACATCAATGCCAAAGGAGAACAGACTAAATCAATCCCACTGGAAAAGGGAAATAGACAAGGATGCCCCTTATCTCCACTGCTATTAAATATAGTACTGGAGGTCCTAGCTAATAACATAAGACAATGGAAACACATCAAATGTATCCAACTGGGAGAGGAGGAAGTGAAGTTAACATTATTCGCTGATGGCATGATCCTGTACATCAAAAATTCCCCAAATTCCACAACCGGTGTACTAAAAGCAATAGAGGAATATGGAAGAGTGGCAGGGCACAAGATTAACAAACAGAAGTGGATTGGTTTGCTATGTACATCCGACAAGACCATGGAAGAGATCAGGAAGGAAGTACCATTCACAATAGCCAAAAATAAATAGAAATATCTAGGGATATATCTAACCAAAAAAACAAAAGACCTGTACAAGGAAAACTACAAAACCTTGCTACAGGAAACCAAAAGTGACCTCCGCAAATGGAGGAATATCCTATGCTCATGCACTGGGAGACTCAATATAATAAAGATATCTATCCTACGCAAGGAACTTTGTAAGTTCAATGCTATCCCAATTCAAATACCAACAACCTTTTTCAGAGAACTAGAAACACTGATCACCAACTTCATATGGAGAGAAAAAAAAGCTCAGAATTAGCAGAGATCTCCTCAAGAAAAAGGACACAGAGGGCTTGCTTTACCTGACTTCCACAACTACTACAAAGCCACACTGTTCAAAACAATGTGGTATTGGCATAATGACAGCTACACAGACTAATGGAAATGAACAGAAAACTCAGAAATAAAACCATTAGTATATAGACAACTGATTTTTGATGAGGGCTCCAAAAGCATCAAGTGGGAGGGTGCCGCCCTATTTGGTGCTAGAAACCATGGAAATCCACATGTGGAAACATGAAACAGGATCTTTACCTCACCCCATGCACAAGAGCAAACTCGAGTTGGATCACTGACCTAGAAGTAATACCCCAAACTATCAGGACCATTAGTGAAAGAATCGGGAAAAATAAAAAAACCTTGGCCCAGAAAATACAAAGACTACAATAGGGCAGGTTACACACACAGGAGAATCTGAAATTGACTAGTGGGAATTACTAAGGATAAAATACCTGTGGGCATCAAAAGACTTTACCAAGAGGGTAACTAGGGAACCCATAGACTGGGAGAGAATTTTTAGGAAGTACAAAACAGACAAAGGGCTTATGACAAAAATCTACAATACCCTCCTTGCTTGCAAAAATTGGAAATCATTTAACCCTTTGAAGAAATGGGAAAAAGAACTAAGAAGAAGTTTCACTAGGGTGGAGACACATATGGTCAATAAACATATAAGAAAATGCTGCCAGTCATTAGCCGCCAGAGAAATGCAGGTCAAAACAACTATGTGATACCATCTAACATCTTTGACGTTAGCCAAATCAGAAAATTGGAGAGGAACAAATGTTGGAGTGAATGCGGTGAAATAAGAACACTTCTACATTGCTGCTGGTCCTGTAGATATGTAAAGCCGCTATGGAAAACAGTCTGGTGATACCTAAGGAAAATGGAAATTGAGCTACCTTACAACCCAGCTATCCGGCTATTCGGTATATATCCAGAAGAGGTCAGAAATAAACCACAGTCAGTGGTGTGCATGCAAATGTTTATTGCAGTGCAATTCACTATCACAAAGAGATTTAAAGACTCTAAATTTCCATCAATAGACAAGTGGATCAGAACACTCTGGCACATATACACAATGGAGTACTATGCTTCACTCAAAAGCACTGAGAAGTACATGAAACACGTCTCCTCATGGGAGGAGCTGGAGGAAATTATGCTAAGTGAAGTCAGTCAATCACAAAAGGAGAAATACAGCATGAATCCCCTGAGGTAAGTGTAACCAACACAGTAGGTATAGAAAAGAAACCTCCTATAACATAACAGTTGGTTAGAGATCTAGGGAAAGGGGAGGAGGTAGGACCAAACTCAGGGAGGTGGGACCAAACATGTTGGGTACAGCACATTAAAGGAGAAGGACGGAGGGGGGAGGGGGAAGAGGGGGGTTCGAAACTGAAAGGATAACAGAGGGAGCAGGGCACTAACCCACCCAGGGGGAGAGTATGGGTCTTGTCTCCACAGAAGCTGGAGTGGGTGTGCAGATCCTACCATAAAGCACCCAACCGTGAAGACAGTGAGGACACATGGAGGAAGGCATGGAAAAAGAGTGCTATGGGCCCAGCCACAACCAGAGCCAGATTGACTCCCTCCCTGGAAGTGGGTGTGGCAGAGAACAACATGTGGAGAGAGGCCAGGATGCCACATCCATAAGGAGACAGGTGGAGACAGAGGAAGAGAAAGAGAGTCTGTCCAGTCCCTAAGCTGGCCCGATCCCTGCCCATGATACTCAGAGGACTACGCCCCTGTGGGACCTAAGCCACAGGGGGGACTGGGCTGACAACAATGGAACTTGTAACACTGTCTCCCTACGGAAGCAGACAACAACAGAAGATATTTCAGAGGTCACATGGCGGAGAAGCAATGTGGTCTGAGTTCCCAAAATGGACCGAATCAAGAAGGGAGCACTCCTGGATGAATTGTCAGGAGGAGAGAATGACTAGACCAATGGTTCCTGGGGTACACCGGTATGGGGGAGAGGAAGGATCAGGTCAGGCATCAAACAGGAAAAAAAAAATGTATCACAATGCGCACCTTCCTGAGACAGTCACTGAGGACAGGTGGGGAACATAAGCAAGAATGGTGAAGATAGCTGATGGTACCTGTCTATAAAAATATATAGTGTCTGAGGTCTTAAAGGTTTGAGGATGACCAAATGGTAATATAACCCAGGAACAACAAAGCCCACCTTAGAAGAAGCACACCAACCTGTGAGACCATAAGGTGTGAAAGAACCAGGTATCGGGCATCAAAGAACAAAAGTCACATATATCATTATGCTCTCACTCTCCCAACGTGATCCCTGAGGACAAAAGGGTGCATAGGCAGGCAGAGCAGAGGAAACTGATGGCACCCAGCCACCAAATGATAAAGTATCTGGGATCTTAAAGGCTTGAAGGTGAACAAGTGGCCATCTAGCACAGAAGCAGCAAAGCTCACATGGAAGAAGTACACCAGACTGCATGATCACGAGGGGTCAAAGGGAGCATAGATCAAACATCAAAGAACAAGAATCACATCACTACAAATGAGGGGGAGAGCAGGGTGGGGACCCAAGGCCCACTTGTGGGCAATTGGACACTCTCTTATAGTACAGTGACCAGATTTTAAGTGGGACACCATTGACCAGGGGGATGGGGAGTGGGGGAGTTCTTGATTAAAAATTTGATCTGTGTGGAGCACCAAAAAATGTTCATAGAACACCAAAATAGTATTGTAACATACCTATTTAATTTTAAAATGCCACGGGACATTGTTAAATTGTTAAAAAGCGGTATGTCTGGTCACTTTATCTTACAGGGGAGTCGCAGGGAGAAGACAGGCCAGTCAAGGTACAGTGAGGTAGTGATGAAACATACAACTTTCCTCTAGTATCTGAAGGCTTCCTCCCCCCAACTATCATGATCCCATTTCTACCTTACAAATCCAACAGGACTGTAGAGATGGGAACTGGAAATATGGGGAACCCAGGATAGATGAATCCCCAGGCCAGTGGTGAGATTGGAGTTACCGGATGGGTGGAGAGAAGGTGGGTTAGAGAGAGGGAGCCAACTACAGGGATCTACACATAACCTCCTGTCTGAAGGACAGACAATGGAGGAGTGGGCAAGGAGAGATGTCAGGAAATATGATAAGACAAAACAAAACAAAACAAAGATATGATAAAACAATAATAACTTATAAAGTATCGAGGATTGGTCGGGGAGAGGGGACCAAGGATGGAGGGGAAAGGATGAAAAACTGATATCAAGGGCCCGAGAAGAAAAGTGGATATTTGAAGAATGATAATGGCAGCAGGCAAAGGAAGGTGCTTGACACAGTATATGTATCTATGTATTGTGAAAAGGGATGTATGAGTCACCAACAAAATGATTTTAAAAAACCACTATGGCATGGGTCAGATGCACGATAGTCTTCAAAGTGACATATTTGCCTTTTAACACTTAAGAGATCTTTCACAGCAGATTTGCCCAATGCAATATTGTTGGTTTCCTGACTGTGGATTCTGTGGGGCGTTCTTGGCAGGACCTATAGATCTGGGGGAGAGGCATAGAAAGCTCATAGGTGTTTCTGCAACTCTTGGGGTGGTCTTGAAAGCACTGGGTAGTAATCTGAGCCCTTAGGTATCTGAAACCTGTGCTTCCAAGTCTCCTGGAAAATTCCGGTCTTGAGTCAGGCAGAAGCTGCTGGGTATCCTGCGTTTTCATGACTCCTGGAAAGAACACCAGTCTCGAGGTAAATAAGACCCCAGGCCAGCTCACCAGATAACCTTCCACATTAACCGTTGAAACACAGCCTATCAGAATGCTTCTACTTTCCCCATAGTAACAACTAAGATATGTAATTGGACAGTAAAATCCTATAATACGAATGGATGGTTGGTGCTGTAATGTGGTTGGATGAAATAGTCTAGTAAGACAATCGGACGGCTGGTTCAGCAAACTAGACCACATTTACATAACTCAGCCAGAATTGCCTCAATGTATAGCCCACAGTGTGGGCCAATCATTTTTCATGCTGCAAAACCTATGACCTTATAAGGATATGTTTTGAAACCAGGAATATGTGAAAGAAATTATCTGGTTGGTCAATGAAACCTATATAAGCCTCAAAAAAGCTGTAGTAAAGTTAGATCTGCAGTATCGAGCCAGTCTCTGGAGTCTGTGTGCAGAGTTGAATTGACCCCATTGCCCTCACTTTCCTGCATGCCGGACCTGTTCCCACAGGATTCAAATAAAATAAAATCCTTGGCAACTTTAGTCTTTCTCTGCTGACTGTTGCTTACTGCCTTAGTTCTGAAGATTTGTGTTTTCTTTTTGTTGAGGTATAATTCAGATTGAAGGCTGTAATCTTTGATCTTCATGAGAAGTGACTGCCAGCAAGTAAAACAATATCATCTGCATATGACAGTTGTTAATGAGTCTCCCTCCAATCCTGATGGTGCATTCTTCTTCATGTAGCTCAGGATGTTGGATTATTTGCTTCATACACAAATTGGATAAGTGAAAGGATACAACCCTAATGACTATCTCTTGATCTCTAGATAGATTCTACATTAAGATAATTAAGTGTTATGGAATTGCATTCTTGACAACAATTTGTAAATGAGACACAGTTGAACATATTTCTGCTATTCTCTGATTTCAGCCCAATTTAATCTCATATCAGTGATAATAAATATTCTGGTTCCATGTCCTCTTTATTCAACCCTAGAATATCTGGCAATTCTCTGTTCAGTTATGATTGGCAGGAACAACTTGGAAATTGAATAAAAATATGTGAAACTGGATTTTCATATCTTGTACAAATGGTACTATCAGACTGTCATCCCTGAGAGAAGAGATCCCATTAAAATGAGTCCGATAGTCACCCTGGATGTTTGTGCAGAGTCCAACTCTGGGCTGTGGAATACAGCAGGAGGCCCTGAGTAGAATTTTTGCTGGGTGGAGTAGAAGATATTTGACTTCAAGAAGGCTATGGTGAATGGAAGCCCGGGACAGGTATCTAGAAAGTAGAGAATGAGTCTGAAAAAGACTCCCATTTAGTTTTTGCTGAATATTCAGATATGCATACATAGAATAAAATTCCACACAGTTTGACAAGTAAGATGACAGGGAAGGGGTCAGATGATTTGATATCATATAGGACTGAAAATAACTTTAATTCTGTTCACCCAGAAGGGAGAGTCCGCATTGACCAGTTAGACCACTTAATATAATCCACAAAAGGAACATACTTTAGAATCTCTTTACAAGATTATATATTTCCTTTTTTTTAAAAAAAAGGTGTGAGGATTAAAATTAAACCTCAAGTGATGACCCCTAACTGAATGTAGCTTCAATGTCTTCCTAAAACACAATTCGGCAGTCAATATGCAAATCAGTGTTCCATTCCTTTTGTATGTAAACCCTTTCCTTGTAGCCATATGCGAGTATATGGATTTGTTCCTCTAGTCTACCCGCACTAACACACATGTAGTAAACAAAATTTGCAGCCGTTCTTTCTCAACATATTCTCCATTTTGATCTCTGAACTTCCTTCTAGCCCTTCCCCCAAGAATTCTGTACTCTTCAGTTTGTATATTGAATGGCAGTTTGGGCATCCTGGAGGGAAACAAATCATGCTGCTTTTTAGTGTTTCTTGAATTTGGGTACAAAAAGGAGCCTGAGGGGGTAAGGTTAGAACTCTAAGATAGATGGGATAAGGTTTCTCTACAAAATTCTTGTAAAACAGCCTTTACCCTCAGAAAATGAGCAGACGTATTGTTGTGATGAAAAAAAAAAAAAAAAGCCTTTGGGCAGCTCCCTTGTACTTTTCCTCAACAACGTAGTTTTAACACTTCTTTATAAGAAACCCCTTTAATGGTTCTGTGGAGATCTATCAAGATTTTCTTGGGGGAGATCTATCAAGATTACCCCTCTGGAACCCTAAAACCAAAGCACAAAGAGTCCCCATAACCTCTGAACTGATGTCTCTGCCTTGAATTTAACTAGCTTGACTGTTCCCCCACAGAAGGCATTTTTTGACTTGGATCTCTGGATCAGACTCACAAATCTAAGATTCATCCCTGCTCAGATTCACCTGACAAAATTATCTTCATTACCTTTGCCCTTACTTAGGAGACTGATGGGAAGATTATCTCTTTGAGCTAGCTGATCTTCATACAATGCTTTTGTTGTCAACTAGACTGAAAGTCTGCGAATGCCAAAATGTTTATTTAAAATGGAAAACACCAGACCTATGTACATGCCTGTATGTCCTTTACCCGCCACCGCCCCCCCCCCAGTTCTTTCCTCTGTTTCCTTTTACTTTCCTCTTGTCCCACCATCATGCTCAGTCTTCATTTGGGTTTCAGTATTTTCTCTCTGTTACAATACTCTTGAGATACTTTACTCTTTAAAACAAAAAATAGTTAACAATATTTTGTGGGGTTTATAACAAATTATAGAAGAAAACAGTATGACGTCAATTATACCAAGAGTAGAAGATAGAAAATGAAGTATAATGTTTACCACTGTGTATTATATTTGAATTGAAATTATATTATTCATAGAAAAAATTCATAAAGAAAGAGCATATTGTAATACCTAAAGTCATTTGGTTTATACAGTAGTCATTAGCCAAAAGAGGCTATAAATTGTAAAATTAAATAAAATTTCAGTTTTAGTGTGGTAGTCATTCTAGCTACATTTAAAGTTCTCAAGAGTTGCATGGGAACTAGCATGTAACATATTGATAGTGCATGTGTATATAGCATTTTTATCAATGACCAAAGCTATATTGAAACGTCATCAGTAAAAGAGAAACAAAAGATTTAACTAATAAGCTAATAATTGTCATAATGTGTGATGTTTTAAAATTTTCAGGAAGAAATAAAATAGAACATCAGAAAAAAAACAGCATGGTATTAAATTTAAATCTAACCATCTCAATGACTGTTTAACAAGCCTTGAACTGCTAGCTGCAAACTCTGTGGTTCAACTCCATTCCAAGTGAGAGAGATGAGATTATCTACTCCTGTTGAAATTTGCATCCTTCGAAACCCTGGATAGGGTGAGTCAGAGTCGTCATTGCCCCAATGGCAGGGGCTTGGGGCTTTGGGGTATATCAATAACACTAAATGTGAGTTATCTAACAGTCGTACAGAAAGGCAGATGAAAGATTGGATAAAAAGCAGAACACTATGTACTGCCTTCTATACTATGTACACTCCCTTCTAAAAGCAAAAACATAATTATAATCAAAGAATGAAATAGAAGCGCCATGCAAACAATAATCATAATAAAACTTAAAAAATTATTCAGTATTAAGAAGATAAACTGTAAAATATCTTAGACTTCCCTCAAACCTTTGCTTAATGTTTTTGCTCCCAGGGAATATTCGTTACCATATGGATTCTCTTTTTTTCTGCAATACGAGTCCTGATGGCATAATAGTTAGGTGTTGCTGCTAATTGCAAGATCAACAGTTCAAAAACACAAACAGCTCCTCAGGAGAGGCAGGGTTCAGTTCTACCCTATCCTAGAGGATTTCTAGTAGTTGGCATCTACTCAATGGCAGAGGTTTGATTTGTTTATTTGCTTTTAAAAAATTACCCAGCCCCAAATGTCAGTAGTACTGAGATGGATAAAACACATCTTAATTGGGCTGAGCCCCAGTGGTGTAGTGGTTGTGCGTGGGACTGCGGCCCACTGGGATGGAGGTTCGATTCTAGCAGTGGGGCTGGGCCTCCTACTCCCACCACCGGAGAGCAGTGATGACCCCCCCCCCCAAAAAAAAAACCACATCTTAATTGATCTCCCTGTGTTTTCACTAAATATCCTAAATTTCTCCTTAAAATGCCCAACATCTTTGGTGTGTAGGATTTTCAAATCCACTTCCATTGGGTAGATGCAGGCTCATCGTGACCCTATAGGACAGTGTAGAACTGCTTCAGGCAGTTTTCAGGGCAATAACTCTCTCTTTTAAGATCACTATATTGGGGGCTCATTCTTATAACAATCCATTTATATCAAGCATATCTATACATATGCTGTCATCATTATTTTCTAAGCATTTATTTTCTATATTAGCCCTTGATATCAGCTCCTCCTTTTCCCCCTACTCCCTCACACTCTTGTAACCTCTTAATAAGTTATTATATTATTATTATTATTATTATTTTAATATCCTACACGAACTGCTGTCTCCCCTATGGGAGTAGAAAGCCTTTTCTTTCTCCAGTGGATTGGTGAGTGGTTTTGAACTGCTACTCTTGAGGATCAACCCAATGATGTAATAGTTGCCCATTGAGCTGCTCATGACTAGCCTTTGAAACCACTAACCCTTTTCCTTGGGAGGGGACTTTCTACTCCAGTTAAGAATGACCATCTTGAAAGAAAGCAAACTTGACCTATGTTTACCATGGGGGAAGGAGGTAGGGTTTTTTTCCTTGGGACACTGAATTTATTTTAATGGTGGTGGAAAATTTTGGAAGGGGTAACAACAATGGTAGTATAACTTGAAGAGAATATTCAGAGACACTCAATGATACATGTAGAAGTTGTTGAACTGATGAATGCTTGCTTGTGTATGTTTTTGCCAAAATTGAGGGACGGGGGGACATTGCATGACTAAGTGCGAGGAAGGGGAAAAAGAAAATGTTCTAAAAAATTGATTGTGGTAAAAATTGTACAACTCTTCTAGATATGGTTGAATTGTAAGATATATGAATGAAGCACCAATAAAATTTAATTAAAAAATTAAATCACTATGGTCTTGGAAATTCACAGGGGTAGTTCTGCCTTGTCCCCTAGCATCACTGTGAGTTGACATCAACTGGGTGGCAGTGAGTTTTGAGCGGGTTTTTTAATAAGCCTGTCTAGCATACAATATATTCAGCCATCTAAGAATTGTCAGCTAGGTGATGCCTGCTGCATAGTTTGTTGTTGCTGTTGTTGTTGTTGTTGTTGTTGTTTTTAGGTGCCATTGAGTCAGGGCTAACCCATAGTGATCTTACATATGACAGAATGCATTGTCCTGTGCCATCCTTGCAATTGTTTCCATGCCCGAGTTCATTCCAGCCACTATGTCGATCCTCTTTTTTGCTGCCCTTCCACTTTATCAAACATGATGTCCTTCTCCAGGGACTGATCTGTCCTGATAATATGCCCAAATTATGTAAGACAACGTCTTGCCATGCGTTCCTCTAATGAGCACTCTGGCCTTTCTTCTTCCAATACATGTCAGTTTGACTTACAATTAAACTTTATGCACCAACCATAAAAGCTAGTCTGAAGAAATTAAAGAAGTCTACCAACAGCTTCAGTCAGAAATTCATCAAACATGCAATCAAAATTCATTGTTATTGGGGATTGGAATGCAAAAACTGGAAGCAAACAGGAAAGAACAGTAGTTGGAAAATATGGACTTGGTGGTAGAAATTAAGCTGGAGACAGCATAATAGGATTTTTCAAAACCACCAACTTGTTCATAGCAAATACCTTTTTCATTCTTTTTTTTTTGTTTTGGGGGGGTTTTTTAGGGGGGGCATCACTGCCCTCTGGTGGTGGGAGTTGAAGGCCCAGCCTTTTCTCCGTGGAGCTGGAATTGAACCTCCATCCCAGTGGGCCGCAGTCCCGTGCACAACCACTACGCCACCGGGGCTCAGTTTACCTTTTTCAATAACACAAAAGGTGACTATATATATGGACTCCCCAGATGGAATACACAGAAATCAAATTGACTACATCTGTGAGAAGACACAATGGAGAAGCTCAATATCATCAGCTAAAACCAGATCAGGGAATGACTGTGGAATCGACCATCTATTGCTTATATGTAAGTTCAGGATAAAGCTGAAGAAAATTAAAACAAGTCCACAAGAGTCAAAACCCAATCTTGAATCTATCCCACCCAAATTTCGAGAGCACCTCAAGAACAGGCTTGACACATTCAAAACTAATGACAGAAGATCTGATGAGTTGTGGAAGGACAGCAAAACCATCATTTATGAAGAAAGCAAATGGTCATTAAAAAGACAGAAAAGAAAGAGGAGATCAAAGTAGATATCAGAAGAGACTCTGAAACTTGCTGTTCATTGTAGAAGCTAAAGCAAACAGAAGAAAGAATGAAGTCAAGTACCTGAATAGACATTTTCAAAGGGCAGCCCAACGAGAAAAAGTTCGAGAAAACAAAGGCAAATATTAGAATGAAAGATCCAAGGACCTAGAGTTAGAAAAACAAAAGGAAAGAACATAGTCAGCATATCTGAAACTTAAAGAACAAGGAAAACGCAAGGGAAAATTCAAGACTCAATTTGCAATATTAAAAGATTCTGTAGATAAAATATTGATTGACACAAGAAGCATCAAGAGAGGATAGAACAATGCACAGTCACTGTAGTAGTCAATAGTCCACTGTTTCGGGCTGAGCCCCGTGGCGTAGTGGTTGTGTGCGGGACTGTGGCCCACTGGGATGGAGGTTCGACTCCAGCTCCACAGAGCAAAGGCTGGGCCTCCTACTCCCACCACCTGAGGGCAGTGATGCCTAAAAAAAAAAAATAGTCCACTGTTTCAGCAGACAACATATGAGCAAGAATCAATTATGCTAAAAGAAGTTCAAACTGCACTGACTGCATTAGACAACAACAAGGCTCCAGTCATTGAAATATTTCAGAAAAAACTGACGGACTGGAAGCAATCACTCATCTACGCCAGCAAATTTGAAGGCAGTTATTGGCTAAGTGACTGGAAGAGATCCATTGTGTGCTATATAATAAGAACCCACTAATTCACTCATATAGTTTGTCCAACTATATTTGACTGGAGAGGTTCACAGGGACTAGACTTGGAGTCACAGAAATTAACTACATTCTAAAAATCCCCGACATGGTAACATCCAGATGTTGTAGGTGTTGTTGCTGCTAATAGGTGCTCTTGTGGCAGCTCTGACTCATAATTACCCTATATACCACAGAAGGAAACACTGCCTGGTACTGTGTCAATTTCACCTTTGTTCTTATACCTGTGTTCATTTTTGTAGCCACAATCTCAATTCATGTTGTCAACGGTCTTCTTTTTCACTGCCCCTCTGCTTTTCAAACATTATGTCTTTCCTGATAAGATGTCCAAAGTATGTGAGACAAAGTCTCACCATTTTTGCTGCTAAGGAATATGCTGGCTATACTTCTTGCAGGACAGATTCATTTGTCCTTTTAGCAGTCCATGGTATTTACAATATTCTTCTCTAGTACCACAATTCAAATGCATCAATTCTTCTTTGGTCTTCCTTATTCAATGGCCTTCATGCATGTGATGCAATGGAAAATATCATGGGTTGGTTCAGTTGCACTTCAGTCCTCAAGGTAATATTCTTGCTCTTCAATACTCTAAAGAGTTCTTATGCAGCAGAGTTATCTAATGCAGCCATCACTGTCCTCTGGTGGGAGTGGGAGGCCCAGCCTTGCTCCTGGAGAGTTGCTGCTGGATTTGAACCATCAACCTTGTGGGTCGCAGTCCCACACACTACCACTGTGCCACCAGGGTGCTAGAATTTTTTTCTCCAGTTCTGTTTCATATGTGCTGAGCATGTCCTTCCCTTTGGGCTTTTAACTCTAGGTCTTTGCACATTCATTATAAATAAGGCATATTCACTAAGGAAATAAATAAATAAATAAATACAAAGTATGATGACTTTTATCATGATAATAGGTAGTACAAAACACAGCAAGCAGAGGAGCAAAGCTTAGTAATGTCTCTGCATGTCTGTCTAGATAAGATTGGTAGGATAAACAATTTGTAGATGAAAAGAAGGAGACCTATGTTTCCCAGGGGTATAGAAGAAGGGGAGGTGGGAGAAAGGACAAGGGGTGTGTGTGTAACCAAACCAGGGACAAGAGAATAACAAGTGAACTAAAATCAAGAGAGAGAAGGGTGCAGGATGCCTAGTGGGGGTAATCAAGGAAAATGTAGTAGAAAGGAATTACTAAACTTGAATGAAGGCCAATGTGATGGTGGGCCAAGAGAAAAGTAAAAGGAAAGAGCCAGGAGGGAAAGGAAATGTACATATGTAAATATAATTTTATATAATGAGAGGAGAATAGATTTATGTGCTTATATCTCTATGTTAAGAGTTAAGGTTACAAATGAACATTGAGTCTTGAGTCAAGTACTCCCTCAATACAAAAACACTTTGTACTAATAACCTGGCATTCTGTAATGCTCACCTTCCTGACCCAATTGCTGAAGACAAAATGGATGCATAAGCAAATGTAGTGAAAAAAAAGCTGATGGTGCCTGGCTGTCAAAAGATATGGCATCTGGGGTCTTAAAGGCTTGCAGATAAGCAAAGTTCACATGAAAGCAGCACACCAGCCTGGGGGATCATGAGGTGTCAATGGGATCCATTATTGGGCATCTAAAACCCAGAGCAAAATCATAGCCAATGTGAAGGGGTGGGGGGCATGGAGTGGAGACCCAAAAATCTACCTGTAGACAATGGACATCCCATCACAGAAGGGTCACAAGGAAGAGATGATCCAGTCAGGGTGGAGGTTAGCACTAATGAAACATGCAACTTTCCTCTAGTTCGTTAATGCTTTCTTCCCCTCACTATCATGACCATTTCTACCTTATATAGCAGAGTAGGGGGTGAAAGGGCAAATTGATTGCAAGGATTAGCATATAACCCCCTTCCAGATGAGTAAACAACAGAAAAGTGGGTGAAGGGTGACAGAAGATGATGTAAATTATGAAGATAATAATCCATAACATATCAAGGTCATGAGGGACGACAGGCAGGGGAGGGAGGGGAAAAATTAGATGATATCAAGGAATCAAGTAGAAATAAAATGCCTTGAAAATGATGACAGCATATGTACAAATGTGCTTCATATGATGGATGAATGTATGGATAATAAGAGCCCCCAATAAAAGTATTTCATTTTTTTTAAAAGATACACAGCAACGGGATGAATTACTTTAGATAGAGTGGTCAGAAAGATCTTTATAAGTAGGTGGAGTTAGAGCTGCCAATCGAAAGATGAGAATGAGAATAAGTTTACCATACAAAGATCTTGAAAAAGTTTATTTTAAGTAGAGAAAAGAAAAGCAACAAAGGTTTCAAAACCTTGGGTAAATATATGTCTTATAAATAAATGAACTAGTACTATATATTGACTAACAATATTTCTATGTGTTTTGCAATCTACATTGCAACTTTTTTCCATCTTTTTTAGTGAAATGAATGAAATGTTTACAGAGAAGATGATCAGTTTCATATTTAACAATTCATACATATTTTGTTTCAACGCATCTATTCCAATTGCATCACTGTACCATGGCATATCCAACTTCTTCCCTGTGTTTCCTGTTTTCATCACACCTAACCTTTTAAGCTCTGACCTTAGATAAGTGCTGCCCTTTTGATCTTAAAAGGTTCATCATTCTAACACAGTGATGAGTTCCAAGCTTGAAGGGTGTCTGAGAGACACAGTCTTGGATCTTGTCTCTATCTAATCAGTAATCCGGATCTCATTTATGATTTTGAATTTTGTTCCCTAAGTGTCTTCCTCTCTATCCAGCACCTACTCAGAGTAGTTGGTAGTGGTAGTTGAGCACCATCTAGTTGTTCTAGCCCTAGGGTTAAGAAGACTAATGTTCCTATGGTCCATTAGTCCATTGGACTCTCCAGAAATATTTTTATTTTCATCTCTCTTCTTCTTCCCTGCAAACAGGAACAGGTCAATACTTGCACCTGAGATGGCTATCTACAAGTTTCTAAGACCCAAGTCACTACTCACCAAAGTAAGATAAGGAACTTTGAATTTGTGAACTGCTATGCCAATTGACCTTGGCGTCCCCTAAATATGGTTCTGAGTTCCCATTCTATGATGCACAAGACAGTCGTTATACAACACTCTAGATATTTTCCTTCAGGTGTTTTTCCATACTAACCAAGCAAATGAGAATACAAAATTCTCCGTTCATTTTCTTCTTTTTAAGAAATTCTGCTACATAGCTGCTTTTTGTTTATAAAAATTCATAATCAGGAAAAACTCCCTGAAAGTTTTATCAAATTATGTACCCACATGTTATGATGACTTTGTTGACTACGTCCAAGAATTATACATGTCCTCAGGACCAAAAATAATGCACATGAAGTTTCTGCCAATCCCACAAAGTTAGAATATTGTTATTTGTGAATCCCACAAGAAAGGGGAAGGAATTATTTATCACCCCTGTGGATATCTCTCTGTCTCTCTCCTCACCCCCTCTCACTCCTCCCCCTCCCCCTTCCCAGTCTTCCTTTCTCTAGCACACAGTAGTTGCTACTAGAAATACAACGACTCAAGGAGAATATAATTGATAAAATATAATGCTCAAGCCATAGATTTATTACTCCTCCTCAAGAGGTCAAAGATTTATATTCGGAATTAAGACAATATCTGGTCAACTAACACTATTCACAGTTTGACATCAGTTTCTCAGGGAAAACCAATAAAGAAAGAATGAAACAAAGGAAATTCTAGAGTCATGGCTTTTGCTAAAATTGTAGAGTACAATTTCAGAGAAAATATTAAATAGAAATTGGAGGCTAATATTGTTTTCTGCCCCTAGATACCACCCTCTGAAGAAAAAAGGAAAGCAGGTTTCTGAGCTGTGTTCTTCAATATTGCCTTTCTGAGGTACACATGAAAATTTATTCAGTTAGTTGAACATATGTTTCCCACTTAGGGTCAGGCTCCCATGAAAACAGAGAAGGCAACTGCCTACCCGAAATAATTTTAAAGGGCCCTATGAAGCCAAAAAAAAAAAAAGCAAACTACCATGAATTTATAAATAAATAAAATCTCCCTACCTACTGGAAATTCACCATCACTACTTGAAAGTACAGGTCCTTATAAGCATCAAAATAGCCTAGGGCATGAATTCTATATTGTTTCTTGAAAACAATTTTGATGATGGGAAGTAAAGTGGGTAAGTGTGAGGGCATAGAATATATAAGATGGTAGGATGTTATGGAGAGACAATGTAGAATGACTAATCACAACAAGAAAATTGTGTACATTTCAAAAAAAATCTTGCATGAAAATTTTGCCCCTGGGTGTATAGATTCTGTGAGTCAGATTCCCTTGACAGCACCAACTTCCCAGGTCTCAAACAAGGGATGGGAGTGGGGGGCGGAGGGATCCATTGGCTTAGATTCCTGTCAATTTCAAACTCACTACACTAAAGTCGAGTCTAACTAATAGCAAACTATAGCTTTCCTATAGGGCAGTATCAATGCTCCTGAGGATTTACAAGACTATAAATCTTATGGGAACATAACGCTTTATTTTTCCACTGGAGCAGCTGCTGATTTTGAACTGCTGACCTTGAGTTTACACTACCAGGGCTCTTCTCTTTTAGGCACACTCAATCGAAGGATTTCGTGCGTACACAGAAAACTTCTGAGTGACAGTGTCTTAAAAGAAAGAAATTAATTTTCTCATTCACGCAGGAAAGTCAGGCTCAGTCTGATATGGTGACCTGGCAGAAACTTCAGGACCCAGACAAACTATGGTTTTCTGATTAGTTATTTTTAAAAGCAGCTATTTTCTTGTGGACCAACATGGTTCCTAGAATTCATACATCCCATCTGCATTTCAAGCAGCAAGGTAGGGGAAAGAGATAGACCATGGAAAAATCCCAGATACTCAATACATTTTTGTTTACATGGGTCTGAACATTTAGTCAACCTTGCACAAGAACCCACAAGGAACAAATAAGAACTGTGTCTTGGTGGGTGAATGGAGACATCAGACAATGCAAGATATGACAAAATAATGATGATTTATAAATTATTATGGGTTTGTGAGGGAGGGGGAAAATGAGGAGCTGAAACCAAGGACTCAAGTACAAAGAAAATGTTTTGAGAATGATGACAACAAATATACACATGTGCTTGACAAAATGGATTGTGGGTTGTGATGAGTTGTACAAGCCCCCAGTAAAATGATTTCTAGTACAAATTTGTTTGGTGTCACAAGAACAAGAGGGGAAAAAAAAGAAAGAAAGAAAGAAAACTGTGTCTTTTAACTATATGTGCCTTTTTGTCAGCATTCTGTTAAAGACTTCTTCCAGAGAAGGAAAAGAAATTCAGATGTTGGTAACAGCAACTAGCAGATACCACCTCTCTCAAGAAAGTGAAAATTCTTGTGCTAAAATATCTCATGTAAAAGATAACTTTTAAATGTCATGCAAGTGACCTACAAAGGTCATGTAAAATATAATTAGTAAGGATAAGCTTGCATTTTCAAGATTTCCATTTTTCTCAAGGTGGAGGAACAAGAATTGGATTTATCCACTGAAGACAAGAGTAATACAAACAAAATATTTGAAATAATGATTTTCAAAGTCCTGTATTTTAAGCCATGAGGGGCTGTGATCTCTGGAAGACAGGAAATAAATGAGACCTCTGATTGCACCACTTTACTGCTGGGAGAGTTTTCAAGCCACAGCTCATAAAGGGGAACAGTGTCTTTTCTCATGGGAGGAGGCATCATGTACAGCAGTCAACTTTTCATACTTGAGAGGGATATGGCAGCACTTCCTACTCCACAGACTACAGGAAACTCTACCGATACAGCAGATCCCTGAAACTTCATGAGGCTTACCTCCCACTTTTCAATACCAGGAAATCTAGAACACTGTCTAAGATTTTACCGCTTGTTCAGCAGATTCAATTAACATGGTGTCATCGATAGAGCAGACCATTGATGTTCCATGAAATGTCACAATGACCAATAGCTTACTGACTGAACTATGACAGAGGGTAAGAAAATAAACACAGCTGTGTGTCAATACAATATATTTTCCCACACTATGTAAACACAGATTATGTTAGTTCTTTTCCACTGATTGAGATTGAAGCAAACCCATTTACCAAATCAATGGTGCATACTAGTCATCAAAGGGTATGCTGATCTTCTCCAATAAAGTGCATTTGACATGGCTATAGCATTTGTGGTTGGTTCCTAGCTGTTTGCATTTGTGGTGTCCAAAGCATCCATTATCCATAAGTTTAGGGGTTTTGTTTTGGTTTCATTTCTGCTTGTTTCAGAAGAAAGAATAAACCTTAAATTAATGGAGATCGTCTCTGCTTCTTCTCTTTTATTGTGATGCTAATTGTTTTCTTGGGCAACACAGGGACAATATCAGTGATTTTTCATTCAGCGTTTTCTAGCATTGCAACCCTTATTTCACAGGTCTACTGACCAATGTAGAAATTCTCTTTGTGTCAAGAATATTTGCTCCAATTACACATTCATAGCCAGAAAAAAGTTTACAAGAGATGATCAGCTGGCCTACAAACATTTTACCATTCATCAAGGAAAAGTCTGATTATCCTTTATCCAGTTAAATATTATCCTGATAAGTATTAGTAATCTCTTTGGAGAATGACTTGTCAAAGTATATGTTTGCAATGACACTGCAGGTTACTTCCTAAAGCAAACATAATTTGTGCTCCAATCATTAGCTCTTCCTCTGTGAACTAGCATAAATCTGGGAAGCAAATGAGAAATTACAACTTCCTTTTGTACTGACAGGATCCCTGGTGGTAGAGTGGGTTTTGCATAGGCCTGCTAATCTCAAGATGAGCAGTTTGAAACCACCAGCCAGCTCCATAGAAGGAAGGTAAAGCTTTCTACTCCCATAAAGAGTTACAGTCTCGGAAAACCACCCTGCTTTATAGGGCGACCAGGAGTCAGAATTGACCTGATGGCAGCAAATATATTGCAATGGCAAAGACAGGACTTTCTACTACTGAAAACAGTGAATGTCCTAGAAACTCAAAGGAAAAGATCTTCCCTGTCCAATAAGAGTCATTATGAGTCTGTATTAACTTGTTGGCAGTGAGTTTGTTGGTTTTTCTATTTTGTTGTAATAGCAAGATCCCTGGATGGTTCTCACAGTTTGCATTTGTCTACTAACCTAAATGTGGACATTCAATTCTACCCTATGGCACTGTGGAAGAAGGACCTGGTGATCTGCTTCCATAGAGATTAGAGCTATGAAAACCCCTTGAGCAGTTCTAGTCTGTGACACATGGGGACACCAGGAGTCAGAGTCTACTCAGCCACACTGCACTTGCCCTTTTTTTACTGGTAAGGGTGGATATCAGTCAGCTCTAACATTTTTAATCATAATTGTTTCTGTTACACAAATCAGGTACATTGTATACAAATCAGGTATTACATTGTAAATCCATTTGAATTTTCCATACTCATTATCCAGTGAATCCATACTAATCGTCTCAGATCATTGAACCTTCTCAATCTTATCCCAATCTCATGCCAAGAACTTTCTGGCATTTCCAATTCATTTATTATAGGCATTTATTATTCACCCTCTTATACTGGGACCCTAGAAATCCCATCAGCTAATAACCATTACCATATTCCCCAATAGGTCAAAGTAGCCTGTCAACTCACTCTGTGTCCACTAATTGTGAGACCAAATATTTACTGGCAAAACCAGTACATTTATGAGAGTACGTGTTGACATCGCTAAAAATTATGTTGGAAAATAGGCAAAAACCATGACATAAGTTAGTTTTATGCAATATGGAAATTAGAGTCATTTGTCTATGATGATTCAGTGATGCTTCGTGACTTCTGCCATTTCTCAAACCCTTCATTCTCACATGCTAAGGATTACGTACATGTTATTGGAAGCATCTCACATCTTCAACTCCAGCCTACCTAGGACAATGGCTACTGAAATTCTCAACTCTATTAATGACTCATTGCAGGTTCGTTCCTACTTGCCTGTAGAAAGAGAAAACACTTCTAAGTTTGCTTAGTGAATTGCTGAGTAGTGGTTTCTGAGGTATTACATTTTAAATCCATTTGAACTTTCCATACTCATTATCCAGTAAATCCATACTAATCGTCTCAGATCATTGAACCTTCTCAATCTTATCCCAATCTCAAGCCAAGAACTTTCTGGCATTTCCAATTCATTTATTATAGGCAAGTGTATCCAAACTTCAAAGAGCTGTATTAGCAGACTATGAGAACCAACCCTACTGAACCAAAACATTGAACCCTGAGTTCCCCACATCAATCAATTCCTACCCAATCTTCTATTTTTCAGCCTTCTCAACTCCACTGTTCTCCAGACCTGATCATTCACATGTTTCCCTGGTTCATGCCTGTACTATAGCTTTGACATGTCTGCTCTTTCTTGCTGGGACAGCATATTTTCTCATTCGACTTGCACTGAAGTCTGCCACTAATTTTCAACCTTAGGTACTGAGGTGTGGAAGAACATGTTCTTTAGGAAAATAAATATCGTTTTATGAGATATTTGTTACATCTCCAGGTATGAGAATGTTGCTCTATTTAACAAGTGAAAATGTCTAACTTTGCTGGCTCAGAGAATTTTTTATAATTCAGGAACTACAGAGTGTCAGCTTCATCTATCCAAATACACAAATTCTAGATGTGAGGGTCCTATTGTCTTATTAGCAAAGATCTATATCTTACATAAAAATCTCTTAAATCTGCAAGTCAGACTTCTTTGCATGATTCCCACCCTTAAAATCAGAACAAGGGCCAGATTTTCAGCAAAGTCTGCCCTCTAGCTACTTCTCTGTGATGGTTAGATTTTATGTCAACCTGACTTGTGTGAAGGTTGGGGTGGAGTCTAGACTATCAATCAGGTCACAGCTTGGTGATGCCTTCTTGGAGGAGTGTCTTTTTAATAAAAGAGACATTGAGGAGAAATGAGCCTTCTCTTGACTTTCTTCACCTTCTTACTTGCTTAGATTCTGCATCTGGCTCTGGGAACAGCCCATATGAGCTGCTTTGCCTGGGAGCTGTCGATTCCTGGCAACCTTAGAACTACAGGACTGTGCACACACTGGCCTGTGATCTCCCTGCTTACCCCTTCACCTTCCTGCTTTATCAGCCTGCAGCTGTGTGGGTCTGGAAAGTTCTTTATTCATAGACTTGAGTTGGATTCAGATGGCTTGCTTTCTTGATATAATTTCTTGATGTAAAGTTCTTTCTTGTATATATGTGTCACAGGTTTTGTTTTCCTCAAAATACAGCCTAAAATATCATCTATAAGCCATCAAAGAAGCTTTATCAGTTAAGGTCAGACTACGTTGGTTTCCTTAATGTTCAGTCATAATAGCAATAACTGCGAGTTCTCTTCACGGAAGATTTGGGAGGAGGTTCAGCATATACTAGAGAGGAGCTTCAAAAAGTTCACAAAAAATGGTATTAAAAGACAATAGGATTTTCCCATAAACTGTTTAAAGCCCCCTTACTTATTAGAGGTCAATATGCAGGGTATTTCCTCAATGGGAACTGAACTTTTCAAAATCAATAGACTTGGGTGTAGAATTTAGAGTAAAAATTGTGACTTTTCATTAGAGTGATTCTAGTCAGTATTTTGGTCATGAGACAAAGTATTTCTGGGTAAAAGGATCAAGTACACTATTCATCTATTTATTTTTAGAATTATGAGTCAAATACTTTGATTAGCCTTCATCCTTGGCCCCCGCACTGGAAAAGTGTCCCCAATTGCTTGTGCAAAGTATTGCCATAAATTGACTCTGATATGTCAGAATCCCATTATCTTCATTGACATTAGAGAACCCATTGTAATGGAAGGACTCCCATTCAGTCTGGTCTACAGAAACAACATCACAGCATGTTTCTAGGATAGTAGTGTTTTTCTCCTTAATGTATAGCTGCATGCCTTCAGGAAAGAAGTATCTTCAAGGCATCTTGGATGACTCAGTGAGGGTGGACAAGTTACTTGTGATAAATCTACTTCAACTTTAGCATCCTCTGAAACCCTTAAATTCTTCCCTCTGCATTCGACGGTAGAAGTTCCACATTTTCCTCTCAATGGATTCAGGCTACCAGTGAAACAAAGTTCTGGCAAGCAACCAAATAAATTGTTAGAACCACTTGCGATTGTGTATGGTAACACAATGCATCAAGGATCTCCCCAGGAGACCACCATTTCAATGTAATTGACTCAACCCAGTTACAGAACACAATATATCATAAGGTCTTGGCTAAGCAGATGTTGAAAGTGTGAAAGGGAAAAAAGATAGCACTGAGAAAGCCCCAAAATAATAAAAATAGGAAGAAGCTATCACCCACGAACAGGGGTACAAGTGAAAAGGTGAGGTTTATTTAGAGCTCAAAGCTTTGAGACCGCTCGTGTAGAATGTCCTCAGCCTCTAAGGAGAGATACTGGGGTTGATGCTGATATCTGTGAGGGGGGATGTTGACTGAAACAGAACACAAAATATGAAGGTTCTTTCCCCTCCTGTAGGCTTTCCATCTCCCTCTAGTGTTCTTTACTGGGAAAATCTAACAGGGAGTATCAAAACCAAAATGTGGCTTATAGAGAGCATCACAAAGTGGAACTGGAGCTCTCAGACTTTCCCAGAGGCAACTGGCTCAAAATAACCTCATTTGAGTTTCCCACTGCCAATGCAATTAACAAAATCAAGTCTCCTACATAAACCTTATGCCTAGAATTATCCCCATATCTACATTACACACCAAACCTGTTTTCCCCTACACTTTATCCCATATAGTTCTAGGTGACACCATGATGATTTTAATGTCCTGACAAGGAAGACTGACCACAACCCCATTTACTGCCAGCAATGGAGTCCCTATCAGATGGGGGAGAAAATAATTTTAAGCTACTATTCTAAAAGGTTAATTTCAAGGACTACACCTGGTTTACTGGTTGTTGTCTTTTTTCTGGTTTCCTGTTTTAAGTTAGTTTCCTTAGAATGCAGAGAATGAGGTAAACACTTAGAATGTTTGTTTTATCAGAGGACACTAGCCTGAGGAAGTAGAAGTGAACAAAAAATGAAGACAGAGAAGTAGAAAGAGCTGACATCAAGAATAGTACATGCTTTTAAGTGAACAGGACTTTAGTCTAATTCACCTGTAGGCTTTGGATTTAAGGCTGAAATTCCCTATCAAGAAAAGAAGAGCCCCTGTAGTGTAGTGGTTGTGTGCAGGACTGCAGCCCACTGGGTTGGTGGTTCAAATCCAGCAACTGTATTCCCAAGGATGTAGAACTAGTGGTTATAGGACTTTGGTTCAGATCTCTTGCCTTAAGTTTGCCCAATGAATGATGGATTAGGACTTCCATATGCTCACTTTTTTTTTCTTAAACTCTATATAGTCACTTTTTGACGCTCTCCTGGCTTTATTATGACATCTTAGCCTGGTAGGTCTGATTCTGCCATAGTGAATGAATATTATTATAAGTTTTGTTCAATCATCAAACCCCACTTTTTGTGTAAATAGTGTCCAGCCATTTAAGAGTTTAATCCATACCAGTCAACAATTCCTGTATTGAGGTTGGTAGTCAGTCAAAAGTTATATAATTTATTTTTCTCACCAGTGTTTTTAATTCTATATGATTGGCAAACTAAGTAAATTATCAACAGAATTACTTTATATCCCAGGAAAATGATTAATAATGTTCTCTAACATAAAATGACAACATCTAAAATGAACCAGAGACATACATAAACCATAAGTATATGAATAGATTTGGGGCTTACACTTAATTCGAGATGCAGTCAAAGAACATTTAATTCTTATGCTAAAGCCCTGCTTGATGCCCACCCTCATATGGAGATCACTAAAGATATGGGTTCCAGAGCAAAGTGTGATGAAAAGACTAGAGGGTGCCTGGATCTCAGAAAGAAGAGCATCTGGAGTCTTAAAGGTTTGTCTTCAAGCAAGCAGTCATCTGAGGGAGGGCATCAAGTAAAAACACATGGAAGAAATACACCAGCTGGTAAGATCTAAGGGCTGGAAATAATGAAATCTAAATTTGAAGGAGAAAATGGTAGCAGAACTTAAATCATGAGTGCCTAACTGCAGAAGGTTATGGGTAACAGTGGAAGCCAAGATCCTTTTGCAGGGTCCACAGATGGATTAAGCCAGTAAACCCCCTCTGACCACAGTCAAGGGATGTGAATAGGCTTGTTATCAGACAGAGAGCCTTATAAAGTTGAGGATGTCAAGTGTAGTTAGGTTAAAAGGTACTATCCTATTGTTTTATCTCCTTTTGATCAATTTAAATTTTTTCTACTTTTTAATATTTTCTGCTTTTTTCTTTTTAAAAATCATTTTACTGGGGGTGCTTACAACTCTTATCACAATCCATATACACTTCCATTGTGTCAAGTACATTTGTTGCCATCATCATTCTCAAAACATTTGTTTTCTACTTGAGACCTTGGTATCAGCTCCTCTCTCCCCATTTTTTCCTTCTCTTCCCATTACCCCTTCTTTCATGAGCACTTGATAATTTATAAATTATTACTTTGTCGGGCTGAGCCCCGGTGGCATAGTGGTTGCGCGGGACTGCGGCCCACTGGGTTGGAGGTTCAATTCCGGCTCCCAGGAGCAAAGCCTGGGCCTCCTACTCCCACCATCTGAGGGCAGTGATGCCTAAAAAAATTATTATTACTATTATTATTATTATTATTATCTTGTCATAGTTTACACTGTCCGATGTCTCCCTTCACCAACTTTTCTGTTGTACATCTCCCAGGGAGGAGATTATATGTAGATCCTTGTAATCGATGTTTCTTTTCTACCCCACCTTCCCTCCACCCTCCTGTTATCACTGCTGGTCCTGAAGGGATCACCTGTGCTGGATTCCTTGTGTTTCCAGTTGCTATCTATACCAGTGTACATCCTCCAATCTAGCCAGATTTGTAAGGTTGAATTGGGAGCATGATGGGCGGGGAGTAAGCATTCAAGAGCTAGAGAAAAGTTGTATGTCTAATCATACACTGCACCCTAACTGGTTTGACTCCTTCTGCAACTCTTCTGTAATGGGATGTCCAGTTGCCTACAGATGGGCTTTGGGTCCCCAATCTGCACCACCTCCCCATTCACAATGATATGAACTTTTTGTTCTTTGATGCCTGATAGCTGATCCCCTCAACACCTCGTGATCACACAGGCTGGTGTGCTTCTTCAACGTGGGCTTTGTTTCTTCTGAGCTTGATGGCTGCTTGTTGACCTTCAAGCCTTTAAGACCCCAGTTGCTATATCTTTTGAGAGGCACCATCACCTTTCCTCACTACATTTACTCATGCACACATTTGTCTTCAGCCATCATCTTGGGAAGATGAGCATCATGGAATGCCAATTTAATAGAACAAAGACTTCTTGCTTTAAGGGAGTACTTGGGTGGAAACCCAAAGTCCTTCTGTTACCTTAATACTAAACCTATGAATATATGTTCTCTGCTTTACTTTGTTATTGTTGTTAGGTGCTCTTTTATTTATGTTTTTCTGTGTATTAAATTCAGCCTGGGTAATTATATAGATACAGTAATTGGAGTAATGATTTCTTAAGGGTGCAACCATGGATATATTGAGGAAATGGGTAGTGGATAACAATTAATACAAGAAGGAAGAAAATATTCTAAAATGAATTGTGGTGATTAATATACCACTCTTCTTAGTATTACTGAGCAAATGGATTTATTATATATATATATGTGAGGGATATGCCAATAAACCGGGTTTTAAAAAGCATAGTATAGAGTAGGTCACCACCTGGTACCAAACATAACTCATTGCTTAATCTTGCAGGATCCTAAAAGCCTATGAAGGGAATTTTGCAATACAATACTTAAGAGCTTGAATGCAAATAAAAAACCAGTGGTTTAAATACACCAGTGGTTCCTGGTGCTATGCTTTCAGCATGATTACAACCTAGGAAACTCAAATGGAGACTTCTACTCTGTTCTACAGAATCATTATCAGTTAGAATAGACTCAGTGGCACACAGCAACAGCAAAGAACCTTACACTTCGGTTATCAGAATAGTCTGAAATGGAGTGAGATTGTAAGAGTAGACCTCTTTTTCTGACTCCAAACTCAGCTTCTCTGGCTTTACCTTTCTTGCATTTCTGATGTGTGCATGCATGAATTCTGGGATATCCTAGACATCTCATGCCTATGTAGCAAAAGGGATTCTCTAAGGAAGAAGGTCATCCCATGGCTTGATCAGATCTTCTGTAATTGGTGTCCAATAAGTCAACTTATTCTGAGATTCAATCATTTCAGAAGGTAGCATATGAGCAAGAATCAATGATACTTAAGGAAGAAGTTCAAGCTGTACTGAAAGCATTAACCAAAACAAGACTCCAGAAATTGGTGGAATACCCATTGAAATGTTTCAACAGCTGATGACAAACTAGAAGTACTTTTTCATCTCTACCAAGAAATTTGGAAAACAGCTTCTTGGCCAACCAACCTAAAGAGATCCATATTTACACCCATTCTAAAGAAAGCTGGCCTAAGAGAAAGCATAAATTTTGCAGAAAATCATTCAACAATGGTCTCAGCAGTACATTGATAGGCCAATGTTCAGACTGAATTCAGAAGAGGGCATGGAACAAAGGATATTGGTGATGTCAGATGGCTTTTGAATAAAAGCAAAGAATATCAGAAAAATGTTGTGTTTTAATGACCATAACAAAGCATTCAAAAGTGTGGATTGTAACAAACTATGGCTCTCACTGAGAACGGGAATTCCAGAATGCTCAATTTTGTTCATGGGGAACTTGTACATAGATCAAGAGACAGTTCTGTGATCTGAACAAGATAATATTACATGATCTAAAATCAGTAAAAGTGTGTGACAAGGTTGTATCTTATCACCATACTTATTCAATCTGTATACTGAGCAAAAACACAGAGAAGCTGGCTTATATGAAGAGACACACCTCAAATTCAAAGATAATGATAGGCTAAAAATCAAAGAATAGAGAAAATTTTCCCCAGCCAATGGCAAACATAAGAAAGCAAGAGTGTCAATATATTAATGCTGATCAAGTAGATTTTGAAACAAATAACATATTGAGAAACAAGAGCAGAAATATTTAAAGGAATGATAGAATCAGATGACATAACCTTATTAAACATGTACACACCCAATGAAAGATCACTAATATACATCCATCGAATTCTCACAGAGTTCAAAAAAGAAATAGCTCATCAATAATAGTAAAAAAAATAGATAGCAAATCAATAATAGTAGAAGACTTCAATACACTACTTTCTAGGAAAGACAAGTCATTAGGAAAGAAAAGCAATTAAAAAAATTTTTAAAGAGTCAAACAGTACAATCAACCAGCTGGACCTCTTACACATAAGCAGAGCATTCTACTTAACAACAACATGGTATACATTCCTCTCTCCAACATCCATCCTACCAATTCTAGAATACATCCTATCTTGGTCCACAAAGCAAGGCTTAAGAAATTTTTTAAGCAATGAGACCCTACCGTCCATCATCTCAGGTCATAATACTTTAAAACTTGAAATAAGCAATAGAAAGAACAAAAACCTAAAGCCAAACACATGGAGTTTGAACAGCAAACTACTTTAAAATAACTGGGTAATAGGTAAAATAAAATTAAAAAGTCCTTGCAGTCACATAACTCTGCACTCACCAGCCTGTGGTGTCCTTGCTTTCTACTTAACCCAGTTTTTCTATATCATCAGCCTACAGCTTAATGAGTCTGAAGAGGACTCAGGCTAGCTTCGGATGCAAGAGCTTGAGTTGGACTGGGTTGGGATACTTTCTTGATATAAAATTACTTCTTGTGTGAAATGTTCTTTCTTATATGTTTTGATTCTCTAAAGAACCCAGACTAATACAAAAACATCAAGGAAATAATACCATTTAAAATAGCCATATAAAAGGTGAATACTAAGGAATAATGTAACCAAAGAAATAAAAGACCTGTACAAGAAGAGATGTAAGAGTCTCAATAAAATGATTTGCTAAAAAACGAAAGAAAAAAGAAACTACAGATCACAAAGCAAGAGGCCTACACAAATGGAAGAATATCCCATATCCATGCATACAAAGACTTGATATTGTGAAGATGCAAAGAGAAATCTACAAATAAAATGCAATCCTAACCCAAATTCCAACTTCATTCTTTAAAGAAATGGAAAAAGTAATTACTAACTTCATATGGAGAGGGAAAAGACCTAGGATGAGCAAAGACTGTCTTAGGAAGAATAACAAATAGGAGGCCTACACTACTAGACCTCAAAGCCTATTATACATCCACAGCACTGGTATAAAGATAGATACATAGGCCAGTGAAACAGAATAGAATGCCTGGAAACAAATCCATCTACCTACAGACAACTGATCTTTGACAAAGCGTCAAAAGAACATTAAATGGGAAAGAAGCAATCTATTTGACAAATGGTGCTGGAAAAACTGGATTTCCATTTGCAGAAGAATGGCACAGGACCCATTTCTCACCTCATGTACAAAAACTCAATATGGAGTTTTTGAGAGTTCTAAATGTAAATCCCAGTGCTATAAAGATCAATGAGAAAATTAAGACAAAGCTAAGTGCTCTCATGTAGGACACAGATATACTATCAAAAATAATAAAGGAAGTACATATAGTAGAAGACAAAATACATGACTGGTACCTACTAAAAATAAAACACGTGTGTGAACAGAGAATGCTGAGAAAAAAAATAGAGAAGAACTCTAGCATAACCAGAAAACAATACACAGTGATGTCTGTCACAAACATGATTTATAATAGGAAGAAATGAAAAACATCTCAAAGAATATGTGACCTAAGTGATTTCATTTAATGAAGCTAGAAAAATCTTTCTTACTAAATGCAATTAGTCAAAGGTACTTTGCTTAATGTAGACTGCAGAATTTTTATAACTTGATACTTTGTTCAGAGACAAATAGGTTTGTTGTGGATACCCACTAAGAGGCCCAAGTAATCCTGAGGAGCTCCATTTATTTCCTTAAGTGTTAATGAACACAAAGCTATCTCTTGTTATCTGTTCAGTCAACAAAGACACTAAAAAATTGGCCAGCATCAGTAAATGTTTCTTATGAAATTTGAATTAATATGAAACATCAGTAAGTGACTCTCCAAAGTACAGATGCCAAAGTAAGGCATCTACTTTAGTATATATTCTAATTAGTATGTATTCTAATCCCAAATAAAATGCCATTAAGAAAGCCTGTGGTAGGGCTGAGCCCCGGTAGTATAGTGGTTGTGCCCGGGACTGCGGCCCACTGGGATGGAGGTTCAATTCCAGCTCCACAGGAGCAAAGGTTGGGCCTCCTATTCCCACCACCAGAGGGCAGTGATGCCCAAAAAACAAAAACAAAAAAAGAAAGCCTGTATTGCTGTCAGCCTTCTCACTCATGTCACCTTCTAAAAAACTTCTCTTTCTTCCACTCTAACTTGGAATTAGTGAATTGACTCGAGTGCATCAGAGTAAGAACCATTATCATTAGGAACAGACTCAACAGGATAGTGATTGAGCAAAATAAGATTAATAGTATCATGCAAATGTCTTAAAATTTATTTATTGTTAGAAAAATGTATTAAATACATTTTGAAAAAGATAGGTACATATAAATATTTGTGCAATGAATTGTGCAAATGAAAAAGATAGGTACATAGAAATATTTGTGCACATGAGGAATGGGTTTTCCACTCAAACTATAGTATGATTTTGAACACCAGAGCAATGTATGTTAGCTAAACACTCAATATAATACATTTTAGAAAAAAGCATCAGAGTTGTGGACAAGGGCGGTTGTTGTTGTTAGGGACTGTTAAGTCGGCTCCCACCCATAGTGACTGTATGCAGAACAGAATGAAACAGCGCCATCTTCACAACTGTTCTTATGCCTGAGCCACTGATGCAGCCACTGTGTCAATCCTTCTCATGGAGGACCTTTCTCTTTTTCGCCACCGCTCCACTTTACCAAATATGATGTCCTTTTCTAGAGACTGGCCTCTCCTGTCCAAAGTATGTAAGACAAAAGGAGCACTCTGGCCTTGCTTCTTCCGATACAGATCAGTTTGTGCTTTTCACAGTCCATGGTACTTGCAATATGCTTCTCCAGCCAAACAATTCAAATGCATCTATTCTTCTATGGTCCTCCTTACTCAAAGTCAAACATGCATTTGATGCAACGGAAAACATCACGGATTGGATCAGGCACACCTTAGTCCTCAGAGTTACACCTTTCTCTTCAATACTCTAAAAAGGTAGTGTAAACCTTATAAGCACTCATCCAATGGCCTAAAGGTTGGTTGTTTGAATCTATCTTGAGACGCTGAAGATCTGTTTCTGAAAGACCTTGTAAAACTTATGACACAGTCGTACTAAGCACAAATGGTTTGATCATGAGTAAAAATGGACTCTATAAGAATTTGCAGCAACGAAATTGACAGAGTGAGAGGAGAAAGAGACGGTAGACTAGAATGGGATTAGAAAACACTCAGAAAGGTAAAATACTTTTTCCTAGAGCAATTGAAGCTAACAATGAACTCTCAAAACTATTGCTTTGAGATATTCTTTAAACCTTAAACCAAAAATATCCTCTGAGATTTTCCCAAACTATAGTAAAGTTTAATTGGTAAAAACTGTCTGCCTTGAACACTAGTCTCTTTGAAAGAACTATTTATATGGGGTGAAACTAACAACTGTGTATAAAAAGGTTAGATAGGGAGTTGGGGGCAGTGAGTTTATGTTAATGGAGGAGAAATAATTCAGAAAAAGGGAGTGCATAATGGTTGTATAATGTAGAGAAAATAATCAATATCATTGAATTGTACATGAAGAAATTGTTGAGTGTGATATGTGGATTATGTGTCAGTTAAACTATAAAGAAAAGAACAAAGACATGTATGTATTTTCAATAACAACAGTGTATTTGCCTAGGTTGACTACAGGAACAAATCCAGACACACTCATATGTATGTAAGAAAGGGCTTTCTACAAAATAGGGACTATTTGTAGCAATTGCATATTAAGAAAACATCCCAGCCCAGACAAGATCAAATCCATAAGTCCGATTTTAGCCCATCTGTTCAATACTAGTATATAAATTCCTCTTCAGACTTACGCCACACAGGCTATGATGCTGAATGCAGGAAAATCACAGACCAGTGGATGGAAAGCCTTGGGGATCCAGTGTTGGTGAAAGCATCGCACCCTTGCATGGGTCTCCATGTGGTTCCCCAAACTCCAGGGCTGTGGTGTGTAGCTCCATCTGGCTTGTCAGCAGGAATGTCTCTCAGGAAGACGAAGCAGAGAAAGCGTATTTGGTCTCCAGTGAGCTATTTATCTCCTTCCTGCCTCCAAATGAGGTCATCAAACTGCAACCTGATTGATAAACTAAACTCCACCCCTTCCCTCTTAATAGTCTCAAGCTGACATCAGATTATGTAACTACTGCAAACAGTAATAAAATAATTTCAAAAACATTTCTTATCTTCCCACAGGCTTAAAGCAGACAAGAATTACAATGAAAATAATAGGGAAAAAAGTATAAGTATTTTAAAATCTCATATCTGAATCTTCACAAAACTTAATAAAATAGTTATATACATATTGCTCTGGAGTTGATTACAACTCATAGTGATCCTTTGTGAAATAATTGTATGTGACTGAGCACAAACTAGGGAGAGAGTCCCTATTCAAAGAGTCTAAGAGACTGAAAAACTGACCTGGAGTCAATCTACATCCAGTAGAAGCTGGTTGAACAGGAAGGATCAGCTAAGGTGCTAGGGGGTGTGGGGCCGTGTTCTTTTTCTCCCAGTTAGCAAGCAATTTTAAGTGAAGTGAGTTACTAAAATTATTTGCACTATGATGTTAGGTACATGAAACTCATTGTTAAGTTACTGCTGTTGTGCGCACTGGACTGTATCCTTGTCATAGAGGAAAGGAGCAATGTATTTGGCTAGGGTCTGGTCTGACTATGTGTGGGGGAGGTATCATTTGGAGGAGCCAGAGGACATATTGGGAGTAGCAGTTTCGGGGATGTGCAAACATTTTTGTATGTTAGCTAGTGTCTTCACACTTCAGTCCAATGATCCTAATGGCCCTGAAAATATTATTGCAAGTCTTCACCATTATCCTTTGGCCCAAGAGATTTTTAATCAGAGGCCAAAACAGCACTAAATCCTTCACCCTTCTCCAAAGACACCCTTCCTCCCACTCTGGCAAAGAATTCCCACAGTGAATACCACTGTGATTATATTAAAGGTAACGACTTAAACCAGTTAGAAAATAGATCAGTGGACAATTGCTGAAAGGCAGAAATGTGACCCCACATTCACTGTAGAGCTTGGACAATTCTGTGGCTGTGGTTGGCTATCTACACAAACATCATTCTGTATGGATGATGCACAAGTTTTGCAATACTATTTTCCATGTTTGTTCCATTTATTTGGATAACAAAATAAGAACAGGATAAGGTTGATTTAAAGCAGCAGCAGTGTGTTTGGCCAACACCTCTATCTGACATTCAATATCAACAACGAAAAAAAAATAGAGAGGGAGGAAAACCAACAAGCCCCAAATTTCCTCTGGTGGTATCTATTATAAAAGGTGTCCCAATTGCTAGATTTTATAGGTAAGTGTTTCTATATAGTGCTTTGAATGTAAGGTAATCCTTAGGCATACCTCTGTGTGCAATTGTCCAGTATATACAGTCAACCATTAGTGCAACAGATCTAGAATGAGCCCCATTCAACAAAAAAAGTTACCTACCTAATACTTTGTTTATTTGTTTGTTTGTTTGTTTGTTTGTTTTTTACCAAGCCACATGGACACATCAATAGTGATGATGTGTCGTCATGCCTGTTCATGTGGCCTACCTATGTTGCAACTGTAGTTGGCTGTGGGCTGTTCAATGTTGTGCTGAAAGCCGCTCTAGCTTCCCAAATTGCATACTCCAGGACCGAGTGGTGTTCAACTGCTCCCTCACAATTTGGACCATATGATCATAAGTTAAGGCTTTTATGCTATAAACTGTTAAAATGGTGAGGCTGACTTGTTTGGATTCTGTCAGTCTTGCAAATAGACTCAGGATTTGGTATTGATTTCCCATGGCAAGTTCATTGTCCAGGGTGTTAGAATTCTCCACATGTCCAACTGATGTCTTCTTATATCTACAGTCATGAGGATCCAGTTGGTGAAAACATTACTGGAAACCCAGATGTGAAAAGACAAAGAGAAGAGAGGCACTGGCATGAATGACTCATGGTCACCAAGCAGACTATCTGCAAAGGTGAGAGATAAGCTCAGTGACCCCAGGCTGAGGTCATCCCCCAGGCTTGCAATACCAGATGAGCTAACCCTATAAACCCTGTAGGGAAGGGAGGTCAATATGACTCCATATGAGACTACAATGTTCCACAGACTTAGGATAGAGGGAGTATTTAAGGATCATCTCATCACCAGGGTTAGTCACCTGCAAATTTGACAGGGATATTGGTGTAACTGCAGTTATATTTGCAGCCTGGATTCTAGCCCTTTTCCCAAGGGATTCAAAATTCAATGTAATGTGTAAAGGTTTTCCATTTCCATGAGAGAGAGACAATGATCCTTCCAGTGGTAGGTTCTGTGATGATAGTAACAGATTGTTGGGTTTTCCAGGTAGAGGCTATCCTTGTTTTTGCCAGATACTTACTGTATATATTTGTGTCACAGAGGGTTCTCTAGAGAAATAAAACCAGGACACTAGTAATTCTCTTTATATATTTATATAGAAAGAAGAGTATTTAAGATAAGAAAGAAGCAGTTAAGTAATCTATAAAGCAGTATAATTGCTCGGTGCAACTCACTTGCGTGAGACAGCTAGAAGACTGGCAGTCCTTCAAGTCTTGAGGGTCACTGAGTAGTCCTCTGTAGAGCAATCCAGGCTATCTGGTCACAGGCAGCAAACAGCAGAGCAGGTCGCCAACAGTCAGCCAGATGACAGACTCCAACAGTCCCCAGCTCAAGAGATGTATATCCCAGGAGCGTGACAAAGTAGGGCTTGAAAGAACCTCAACTTACAGCTCCACAGTCCACAATTAGGTGTCCCACGGGTAGTGTTGCTTGGAGGTGGAGGCACAGGATGAACAAAGCAGCAGTCAAAGCAGCAGTCTGGTCCGAAGATCCAAAAGCAAGAGAGAGAGGGCAGGACTCGCTGAGCCCTTCCTATCTCTGCCCTTCAATTCATCCCATGTGTTCATTGGTTGTGCCATCACAACAGACCCACCAATCTTCTGTGGCCATGCCAGCATAACAAACCTAACCATCACAATGCTTGAGTATAAGCCAACCCCCCAAAAGCAGCCACAGCAACTAATTTTACCACAAAAATGTGCTGAAAAACTCCGCTTTTACTAAAGTATATACGGTATATTCTCATAGCACTTCTGTGGCCCCTGGGTTAATATTGGATCATGTTTGCCACTGGTATATGTTGATGCATCACAGGATCTCTGGCAGCAGCTTGATCCATTGTTTTAATGAATGGGCATCATCTCATAACTCTTGCTACAGGTCTCATTTCATATATTCATTAAGTCCAACAGCCATGGGATTGTATGGAAGATGAAAATGTCAGCCTATGTTCATACTTTCATCCCAGTCCTATGTCTCAAATCTAGTGTAGTGGGCTCCTTTGTCACTGCTGACATTCTTTCGGGTGCCATACGCAACACACAGGTGAGAGAAATCACAGATGGTAGAGCATTTAGGCCATGTCTTTGCAGGAGGCCAATGGTGGTATCAATGCATAATATGGTGCAATGGCAATTGTCAGATATAGGCAAGGCCCTATGTCATCTACTTGCCACTGTTTGGTGAGGTGTCTACACAGGGTATTCTACCCAGTTGCCGAAAGACAGACTTGCAACTTTCTACAAAGTACTTGAGGCAATACCTGCTGGCCTCAATGCCTTACTTCATAGAGAAAGACAGCCCTATGCATTTGGCATTATCCCCAAAAATCCACTGCCTTTTTTGACTTTATGCCTTTGAATGCAGCCATTCCACTACTGTTTGACAGACACTTGATGTACAGTGTGGAACTGAGTTAGGTGGCATTTCCTGGTGGAGTGAGTGATCTGTAAGTCAGTACATGAAACCCAACAATGTCCATGTTCTTTACTCAAACTCAGATGTCTTCTCATAAATCCACCCTTCAATGGGGTCCACAGGTGCACCAGCCAGTCCTGCTTTTTACGTTGTGCCAACTGTAACATGAGTCCATTATATACTGCACAGCTGTCCTTGCACAGAATGCCAGGACCATTCAGGTACTCTTAACTTGGACCATTGGCTGCTTCACCTCTCCCCACCATCAATCCACATACCATCTGAGGCTGACTGGATAACCATTGTTGTCCAATAGAGAGGTCTAGTACATAAAGGGTTTGTCCCAAGGCAACCCTGCCTAGTGGACAGCAGGTTCTCTAGAGAACCTAGCCTTAACAATGAGCTTTGACTATATCAGTCATAGCTTCAGAGACCACTTTTGTCTTACTCAACCACAAAATATCTAAGAATTTGGCCAATAATCTAGGCCCCTGTGTTAGTCCAGGTTGACTAGAGAAACAAATTCATAGACAGTCCTATATGTATAAGAAGGAGTTTTATGTAAGAGAAATCATATGTTGAGAAAACATCCCAGCCCCAGTCCAGCTCAAGTTCATAAGTCCTATCTTGGCCCATATATCTGTTTATAAATTCTTCTTTAGATTCATGCAATACATGCAATGATGTCAGATGTAGGAAGATCACAGACCAGTATGTGGAAAGTCTTCTGGATCCAGTGACAGTGGAAGCATCTCAGCACTGGGTCTCCACATGTCTCCTCTAACTGTAGGGCTCTGGTTTCATCAGTATAACTCCATGTGTCTTGACAGAAGGAAGATGAAGCAGAAAGAGTATATGTCCCACCTCCAGGGAGGAACACAGGAGCTCCCAGAATCAACAGGAGAAGGTTATGCCCACAAACAGACATTATTGGTTATGACCTGATTGACAGGCTAGATTCTACCCCTTCACAAGGTGACAGGAGATCATGTAGCTGCCACAGCACCTGTAGCTTGGTATAATTCACATCCTTAGATGTGCCACAAGCGATAGTGCAGAATTTTGAAATGGGCAAGAGAATCACAGGTTAATATGACATTACCAGTTTAGTGGAATGTATACACCTATGCAGGTTTGGCCTACCTTACCTAGGTCCTGGGACATTAGACCTTAACATACAGTGAGGCTATACAAATACCTCTGGGGAAGTATTTGGCATGCCATTCAAAGGTGAATGGCAGGGGTAATTGAAATACAGAAGAATAGGGCTGAGCCCCGGTGGCATAGTGGTTGTGCGCAGGACTGCAGCCCACTGGGACGGAGGTTCAATTCCAGCAGTGGGGCTGGGCCTCCTACTCCCACCGCCGGAGAGCAGTGATTGCCCCCCCACCAAAAAAAAAAAAGAAATACTGAAGAATACATTGACTCATTCCAACACAAAATGATAAGGCCCCATGTTTTCCTGAATGGTGTTTATAGGTAGTCAATGTTAGGCACTGCTGCATGGAGGGTTGGTACCTTACTGAGCTCTTGATAGACCATGGTTGTGCACTGTACTCCATCTGGTTTTCTTACCAGCCATACCAGGCTACTGGTGCAGAGTTGTGTGGATCCAAACTCAGATGGAACATAGCAAGGCCCCCGCAGCTCTCAGAATCACTAGGCCTGTGGCTGCTGGCTTCAGAACCCAGATGCAATAAGCAAACAAATGAGAAAGAGGGATAAGGGGAGATGAGTTATACACAGTGCATCTTATAAACAGGCTACACCCCCAAGGAGACATCATCAGACTGTTACCTGATTGAAAGGCTGGACTCCACCCATACTATCTCACAACTTGAAACAAAAGCCAATAACACAAAGTGTTGGTTTCTAGTTGATGCAGTGTGTCAAAAATGGGACAAAAAGTGTCCAGAACCTTTTATGAAACTAATGTAATCTTGATTCCAAAAAAATATAAGGAGAATATTTAATCATTTAAAAAATATATTTCTATTCTAAACATAAATTCTTTCAAAATGTAAACAAAATGAGCTGAGCCCCGGTGGCATAGTGGTTGTGTGCGGGACTGCGGCCCACTGGGACGGAGGTTCAATTCCAGCAGTGGGGCTGGGCCTCCTACTCCCACCACCGGAGAGCAGTGATGCCCCCCCCCCCAAAAAAAAAGTAAACAAAATCTGACCACTTATCACATTCTCTGTGGTAAGCTAATCAAGGTTGTTCAAATCCTGAGTATCTCTTATTTCGCCTTTTTGCAGCAGGTCTGCCTGTTCCATTCTTGGTCTCCTATCATTCTCCATGGTTGCAAAAGAAGCTTGTAAAAACTGTCAGATAGCATACTTTCATTTCTTTTGAGCCTTTGCCAAAGACCTCTTGATAACAGAGACCTTTATCTTTTGAATAGTCTCATCTCTTCTTATTCCTTTACCCACCTCTGCTTTACTCACTGACACCTGACAGATATATTTCTTCATTTATTGCTTTTTTTGTCTTTTTCCCCACTCCAGAATTAAATTTAATGAGTAGAACTTCTTTGTGTCACTCACTTCTCTTTTCGTTGCACTTAAAACAGTAGCTGACCCCGTTTCTCAAACTTCACAGTGCTATCTCAGTGCTATATAAGACCTTTTCTCATGTTAGACTATTGAGCAAAAAAGATAACAGTCCTTGGCTGTTAATCCTTGTGTCATGCTGTTTTTGTTATTGGGTGATGTCAAGTGGGCCCCAACTCATAGGAACCCTATGCAAAGTAGAACAAGACCCTGTGCATCTCTGTGCCATTTTTATAATTGTTCTTGTATATTAGTCCATCATCACACCCACTTTGTCTATCTCACTGAGAGTTTTCCTTCTATGTTAGTGATAGTAAGACAGAAGAAAACTAAAACCCAAACCAAACCCATTATTGTGGAGTGGAATTTGATTCATAGAAATCGTATATTTTTTGAGGGCAAAGCCCTGGTGGTGTAGTGGTTGAGTGGTTGGAAAGCGGCCCACTGGCTTGGCGGTTCAAATCCAGCAGCAGCTCTCCAGGAGCAAGGCTGGGTAGCTCCCATGACCACCAGAGGGCAGTGATGTCCCCCCCCCCAAAAGAAATCATATGTTTTCAAAAAACAACTGCAGTGAAGTCAATTCCCAATTGATAGCAACCCTTCAGGACAGAGTAGAACTCCCCTGTATACTTTCCTCAGCTGCAAATCTTTACAAATGTAGAATGCATCTTTCTCTTGTAAAACACATGGCAGATTCAAACATCCAACCTCTGGGTGAACAAAACGCTCCTAACTCACCATTTGACGGACAGCAACCACCTGCGAGTTTCTCTGACTGTAATTTTTTATGGGAATAGAAAGCCCAGTCTTTTTCCTGTAGAGCTGCTAGTGGTTTCAAATTACAGACCTTGTGGACCACAGCTCAATGTATAACCACTGTACCCCCACTCCTGATTCTTGGTTAGCAAATGAATGCTAAATCATTGCATTACTGTGGGTCCTCGAAATAGAGAAAAAAGACAACTAGTTTGACCATGCCACCTACTAGCTATGTAGCCCTCAATAAGTCATTTCCCCTTTGTGATCCTCAGTTACTGATCCTATAAAAAGGTGAATAGTAATTCAAAATTCCATCCATATTTACTGGCAAATTCTATATTCAAATCATGGGACAATGTCTAACAATTGTGGTGGTTGTTGTTTCTGCTTCTACCTTTTACAGTGCTAAAGATTGTGGAATAGAGATAGCATATGCATGAACCCTTTTCTTAAGAACCTTACAGGGTTGTAGTAGAAATCGATGTCTAGATAAATTATAATGCAATGTCAAGAGTTCAGCATTAGAAATACCACAGAGAAGGGAGTGGATGAAAATATGGGGGAAATGTGATGGTGTAAGAATAGTAAGTCAGTTACTTTGGGCACCTCATTTGGTGATCTGTGGGTATGTTAAGATAGAGGCAGGGGTATGGAGAGAGAGAAGTTGTAGGAACCAATTAATGATTATGATGTGGGTTTTTAAATTATGATGTGTTTTACAATGTTTTGTTTTAGTGACAGAATCTAAGCCACTACAAGAGACTTCAATATTATTAATTTTTTTTCATTTAAAATTCAGAAGGGGAAGTTCTGATCGCAAGTGCAAACTACTGCCATGGACAGATGTGAAGGGATTTCAACAAGTTTGTGGGTGACTCCATTATCTTTTGATTCCATTTTCCCACAAACATTTTGAAGCCCCTCATGTCATCAAACACCCTAAACTGAAATTAGTCCTAGAAATTAATAATTCAGAGGAAGCATGTATTGCTAACTATGTAATTATATTTTACTTCTGTATATAAGCCAAGAAGTTATTTTTTCAGTTTCAAAGCTCTCTGTGCTTCCATACACAATACTCCCTAAAATGTGTATGTTTTACAATACCTTGATTTTGAAATGTGCCAATGGACTGAAATGACATTTCATGAATTTTAAAATATCCTTTCAGTGATTATTTAGTCTGAGGAAACAAAGTTATATATAGTACAAGCAAATAAAGAAGGCATTCGTTGTTCTCACATTTATTAGCTAAGATATTAATATTTCCCATTAAATTTACATCTTTAAAAACCTTAAATAAGGCACGTGCTCCTCACAATAATAAATTTTCCATGGCTGTCTTCACAAATTCTTCTTTCTATTCGTTGGAATCTCCTAAATGAAAGACTCTGCTTCTTACGTCAGTTGAGTTCAGGATGAGATACCCTAATGCAGAGGTTTTGTCTGGCTGTCATGGCAGAGTTCTGTATTGGAAGATAGGTTGTACCTACATCCTTTTAGAAGCTAACCCCAGGCTCAGGTACCACGAATAGAAGTGGACTTTTGCAGATAATGAATTGATAGAAAGGGAACAGGGCAGAGTGGTTGAGATTCTGGATTCCACAGCAAGACTGCCTACCTTTGAATCCTAGTTTTGTGGCTGACTAATTGTGGGACCTTTACAGATGTAGAATGCAACTTTCTCTTGTAAAACATATGGCAGAATCACACATCTAAACTCTTGGTTAACAAACCTCTCCAAACTCACGGTCATTGAGTCACGCTGACTCACAGCATTCTGTGAGCTTTGATTTCTTCATTTATAAACCTGGATGATAATAGTATTTGTTTCTTGGGATTTTTATCAGAATTAAATGAGTTCATATGCACAAAAGAGTTATGATAGTACCTGAAATCTAACTATTAAGCATGGGTCACTTGTACCTTACTCCTCAAAATAACACTTTAAAGAAGTCTTATGAAGCAGATTTACCTAGTGCACCTGGTTGTTTGAACTCTTACTGCTGCTTTCATGAGCATGGATTGAGGATCCAAGCAGTACAAAAAAACCCTTGAGGAACTCTAACTTTTCTTCATTTATCATGATATTACCTCTGGATCCAGTTGTGAAGATTTTTGTCTTCTTTACATTGAGTTGTAAACCATTTTGAAGGCTGCAATCCTTGATCTTCATCAGCATGTGCTTCAAACCCTCCCCATTTTCAGCAAACAAGGTTGTGTCATCTTCTTGTTACAGGCTGTTAATAAGCCTTCCTTCCATTCTGATGCCGCATCCTTCTTCATATAAGCCAGCTTCTCTGAGGATTTGCTCAGCCTACAGATTGAACAAGTATGGTGAGAGTATTCAACTCTGTGACACACCTTTCCTGATTGTAGCTATGCAGTGTTCCCTTTATGCGGTATGCAAACTATGTATTTGAACAATTGCCTCTTGATCCATGCACAAGTTCTGAGTACAATAAATTGGAGTTTCCATCCTTTTCAAGGTTATCCATAGTTTGTTAGTATCCAATGTTTTCATAATTTCTATAGAAATTAATTCTATAATTTCATAGAAATTATGAAAACATTGGGCTGAGCCCTGGTGGCGTAGTGGTTGTCCGCGGGACTGCAGCCCACTGGGACGGAGGTTCAATTCCAGCAGTGGGGCTGGGCCTTCTACTCCCACCACTGGAGAGCGGTGATCCCCCCCAAAAAATTATAAAAACATTAAGAAGAAACAAATTATATCTATTGATAAGGAGCAATATATCAAGTTAATAGATTAGAAGAATCAGTTGTTAAATATAGCAACCTTTCCCAAATTGATCTAGATTCAGTCACTGCAATCTCAAAAATCTGAAAGTATTTTTCATTTTTAATATTAATTGAAAATTTTATAATTAAATGAACATGAGGCTACAAGGGGTGGAGAATAGTTTGGATTGTTTTGGTCAAACATTTCAAGAAAACTTGTTTTTACTGAAAATTCAACTCTACTGTATAAGAACTACAGCTGGGAATTGTTGTTGTGACAGACAAGTAGGTCAATAAAGCGATCATGACTGCTCAGCAGCAGATCCATATGATATGAACACTTGATTTATGACAGAGAGAGCCCTGGAGCACAAGAAGGAAAGAGTTGATCTTTTAAATAAACATGAAAGGAAAAAAAGAGTAGTTAACAAACAAAAAAAGATTGATATATTACTGAGCTAAAAAATATGATTTTCCATTCATCCAAAAGACACCAATTAGAACTTAAATAGTATGTAATTTGAAATGAGGTGCTCCATGTCTCATTTTCTCCATGGAGCAGGGGGTGGGTGGCAGTGGTGGTGTTTAACAACTGACCTTGCACTTAGCAGCCCCAGGCATAGCCCATTACTTCACAGGGATCCTTTGGGTCAATAGTAAAGGAGTTTTAAAAAGAAGATGTGTCATATTGTTTCAATTAAATACTACACACTCACAGCAGTTGATTACAACTGCACATACAAGAGGGACCCTGGTGATGTAGTCACGGTGTGTTGGATGGCCAACCAAAAGGTCAACAGTTAAAACCACCACATACAAGGGATAGACACAAGGACTGGAAAATGTGCTCAAACATAACAACAATTGTGAAGAGGGTGCAGGACTGGACAGTGCTTTGTACAACACATACCTAGTAAGGACCATATCAGAGCTTAAATTTTGAGCACTGGGTATGCAGAAGGCTATGATTTACAGCGAGATCACTAATCCATTTTTTAGTATCTACATGGGATCTGTAGTGGAGACCATAGGTGGTGTAATAGGTCATGCTTTGAGCTTCTAATCTCAAGGGCAGCAGTTCAAAAGCAGCTTTTCTACACCTATAGTTTTACAATCTCTAAAACCTATAGGGACAACTCAATCCTCTCCTATAGGGTCACTGTGACTCAGTGTTACAGCCTCTAAAACCCACAGGGACAACTCAGTCCTCTCCTACAGGGTCACTGTGACTCAGAAGTCACTCAGTGGCAGTAAGAGAGCCATAGATTCAGCCTCCATTGAGTCCTTTCTGACCATTCACTGGCAAGGTTTAAAGCTTGTCCTTCAATGTGCTTGAAAGAGTGTTTCAAAGTAGATTGTTACAGCTTCCCTATCTGTCCTGGAGGGGCAGCGTCACACATAGAGATTTGCTTGTGTGTGCCTGATAGAAAAATTTTCTTGGAACTGAAGTGAGACTCGATGAACAGGCTTTCTTGAGAGACACAACCTGCAGCGTTTTCAGACTAGAAGTGACAGCAAAGAAGCGGAGTGAAGGGAGATCAGAGAAACGAAAGTCTCAGACTAACTGAAGGTTAAAGCAAGCAGGAGCAAGATAGGAACGTAAGCAAGAGAGCAAGAGCAGGGGCACAAGAACCAGAGAGCAAGGGAAGACATTGCAAGAGCAAAATAAGAGGCAAGAGAACCACAAAGAAACCACAAACTAATATACCCTCAGAGGCCATGGTTAATAATAAGGTTTGCAAAAAGCACTGTGCATCCTCTTGATTGGGAAAGTTGGATGAGGCAGGGGTGACGTAAATGCATGCATGCACAGGTATGTGGGAAGATGTGAGAGTTGAGAGAATAGTGAGAAGGAGAGGCTCAAAATGGTCAGGTGCCAGTTTAAGCACCACTAAACCCATTATTCCTGCCACTTGATGATAGGAAATAGGGTTGAAGGTCTCATCTTCTGTAACTGCTTCATGCTGGAGAGGGAAGATGAAGAACCTATCGCTGTTCTGTCTTGGCATTGTCTGGTGAACACATTAGTGGTTGGACCCCAGCTATATACAGCTCCATGGAGGTTTGATTGATAGAGGCATGCATACATTCCTATAAAAAATTTTGAAAACAGGGCTGAGCCCTGGTGGTGTAGTGGTTGTGCGCGGGACTGCGGCCCACTGGGACGGAGGTTCAATTCCAGCAGTGGGGCTGGGCCTCCTACTCCCACCACCGAGAGCAGTGATGCCAAAAAAAATTTTTGAAAACAGTGAAGCAGACAAGGCCCCAAAGACATAAATATAGTAATAAACGGAAAGACATTACAAGTGGCATGGTTCTTGGGCACAAGATTTCCAAGAGCCAAAGATATTTTCCCATGTGGATCCCACATCTCCTAACTCCTTTCGATGGTATTGGACTTGTTCCTTTAGTTGTTTTCAGTTTTTGTGTAATTATGCCTGATTGATTAACAAAATAGCAACATTCCTCTTCTAGGAAAATACATATTTCCCTTGTCTTTGCACAGTTCAAAGACAAGGCTCACCTATTGGGTAATGCCACATCCACTAGGGAATTAATTTGAGTTTGTAGTGTAAAGAGCTTTTCACCTATTTCCGCCATGTGAAGGCTAAGGTCTCTTGACATTTCATAGCATAAATGAATGGCATTTCCATTATTCTCCACTCCAGCTTCCAAAGCTGTTCTTAGGCTAATTTGAGGGGATTGGAATGTGTATTTTAATAGGATGTTTTCCATATCTTGTTCATCTAAAAAAGTTATGTCTGGAATGAGAAAGACTCAATGCATAATCCTGTCCATCCAGCCTGGAGGCATGTGTAGACAAATACGTCACATAGGAAAAGTATTCCAAGTGAGGCACACTGACCTTTAGTATTTTCCCAAAAGAGGATTTGACTACAGAGGTTGATAGAGACAACTCAGGGCTCAGGAGGCAGACAGTGTCCTGATTGGGAATGAGAAGTACTTTAGTGACACTGGCTTGACAGTACGGGATGTCTTGCTTGTCTTGGTTACATTAGATGTTACCCATGAAATGGATAATGAGATGTTTTTTTGTCTGAGAGGAACGTGTAATCAACAATGTGTGGTTAGCATTTATTTGGCTAAGAAGCTGGTGGGCAGTATAAAATTGATGCCTGGAAGTTAGCCTGTTGTGCTACTTGCCTGAGTCTGGCTAGGTCTTTTGGTTTGTATGGAGTCAGGGTTTTATTTTGCCCCTGAGTCTCTTGGTGCCAGTCTGTGTTATTTGTATGGGAGATTCATAGAAACAACAGATAAACATTGCAGGACATTTGGTTGGTTTCATGCTCACCCCAAATGTGGCTATTAGGCCTATCCAAAATTCGCTGTTTTCTTCCTGGCACTTGTGTAATAATTTCTTCCTGGTTGCTTTACACATCCATCAGAAATAATTAAATAATATCTAAAATACCACTTTAACCTGGGCATCTTGGGAATTTCATGGCAATTACGGGGGCAGAAGGGCATCTGTTGCCCATTTACTAATGTAAACATGAGATAGTACCAAATAGTAAAATAATAGTCCAGCATGCACTCTCAAGTAGACATTTTTAGCCTTACCTCTAATCTTTTGGAGAAACAGCTCCTAAACTGTTTCCAAAAAGTAACCCCCTGAAAAGAGCTCCAGTGAGACATATGATGCTAAAGAGGCCTCCTTTAGTAATTAGACTAGACTCGAACAATGGTCCATTGGACACACTGAGACAATGCGATTGCAAATGGTAGAAGAGATGGTGGGGCTAGGTCTAAGATACGAGGAATGGGAAAAAAAAACTCCTTCCTTACAGGAAGATATGATAAAGATATCCTGTAACCACAGGTCTTTAATCCACTGCAAGTTGGCTTCAGGGATATTCTTGTAGGGGTAGAATCAGGTGATGTTCTTGAGAACACAAGTAAGGGAGGTCTGAAATTGGCGCTGCAGTGGTGTAGGAATCTGTTTCCTCAGGAATATGAGAGAGTCTGCAAGGTAATTTAAGCTTTGTTGGTCTTAATATCTGAGAAGAGTAAGAGTCAGAAGATGAATTAATCTCCTTTTCAGTCAAATTAGAAAAGTAGGAAGATGCAGATTGGGTAGGGAATAGTTTGATCATTGAAAGATGGTATCAGAAGGTTTCCCTGTTAGTTTTATTACTGTGGGAGTAGTTACAAGGACCATGTACGGTCCTTTACATTGAGGCACTAGGGGACCTGGTTGCTTGCTTTTAGTAATACTTGTCTTGGCTAAACACAAAAATGTACTTCTTCGGTTGGCTTATGTTAACGTAGGTACATGTTTGATTCTGTCCTGAGAATATGTCTGACAAGGTTTAGAATAGTGTTAGTCCAGGTTAACTAGAGAAACAATTTCATAGACACTCCTGTGTAGAAGAAAGAACTTTATATAAAAGAGTAATTGTATACTAAGAAAACATCCCAACCCAGTCAGAATCAAGTCCATAAGTCTTATATTACCCCATATGTCCGATACCGATCTGGAAATTCCTCTGCAGACTCATGAAACTCATGCAGTGATACTGAATGCAAGAAGTTCACAGGCAGTGGGTGGAAAGTCTTGGGGATCCAGTGGTGGCAGAAGCATCTCAGGGCTGACATGGGTCTCCATGTGTCTCCTCCAGCTCTCTAAGTGTCTCAACACCAGGAAAGGGAAGACAGAGAGACACTGGGTTTACCCTCCAGTGAACTATCTATCTCAGTCACATCTCCAAATGAGGTCATGAAGCTGCAACATGATTGACAGGTTAGACTCCACTCCTTCGATCCAGTTGACAGGAGATTATATAACAGACAGAGTGGGTACATTGCATCCCAATGGAGGTAATGAGGAAGAGACATTTTTTAAAAAAAAGTAAGGGTCTGCCATCCATTCACTCGATTGGGCTGAGGAGAGGTTTACAAAGTGTGCTTTTCTATACATTAGTATTAGGGCAAGAGATAGGAGAGCTGAGCCTGAGGCATATGAAGTTCAAGAGATAGTGTAGATAGATGAGATCTAATGATGTGGTTGGCCTTTTCTACCTTCCCCCATGCATGAAAGGTGGTATGTGTGGAGAGTCTAAACTATGAGCCAGATTACTTGTGAGATGAAGACTGGGCTATTTTCTGATTGTAGAGATACTTGTAAGCCAAAATGAAGAATGATTTCATCTATGAGTGCCTGGGTGACTTGTTCTGCCCCTTCTGAAATAGAAGGAAATGCTTCCACCCATCCTGAGAAAGTGTCAACCATTGTAAGCAGCTATTTAACCCTCTTTTGAAGGGGCATATATATGAAGTTGATTTGCCAATCTTGTCCAGGAACATGTCCCCTTGTCTGTTGGGTGGGGAATGAGCGTGAATGAATTCTTCCATGAGATGATGTCATGGAACATGTAGCACATCCTTGTTTTATCTGTTGGAGCATTGTGGACATGGGAAGGTGAGAAAATATGGGTTTTATTAGTTGCAAAAGAGGGCGGTACCCAGTATGCAGAACATCAGTTAGAATAGACAGTGCCTGTGTGCTTGGTAAGACACACCAACTTCCATCAGAATCTATCCATCTTTGAATTGAAGGCCTATAAAAAGAAGTTCAGGGCTGAGCCCCGGTGGCGTAGTGGTTGAGTGCGGGATTGCAGCCCATTGGGTTGGTGGTTCAAATCCAGCATCAGCTCTCCAGGAGCAAGGCTGGACCTCCTACTCCCACCAGGAGCAGTGATACCCACAAAAAAAAGAAAGAAGTTCCTGGGAATGATTAGAATGAACAGGAGAAATGGCTACTAGTTGTAGATCAGGTGGGGTTTATAGGGTGGACTATCTGCCTTCTGCATTCTGCCTTGTTATTCCTTATTACTATGGATCAGTGGAATGTTGAGGTCTCCTGCAGTGAAAGATAGCTGCCTATTGCAGAACCTGGGAAGTCTGTAAAAGTTGCTGAACTAGATTACCATTTGTAATCAGTTCCCCTTTAGTAGTCATATACCCTTTTTCCCAACAGATTGCAGCAAAAGAATGTAAAATATAAAAATAATATCTAGTCTGTATAAATATTCACCTTTATATCTTTGGCTAATGTCAATGCTCATATGATTGCAATTAGCTCTACCTTTTGAGAGGTACTGTTATTGGGGAAAGGATTGCCTCAACTGTAACTGAAGAGCTGATTATATCATAACCAGCCTGATATACACCCTTGGAGAAGAGAGTTGAGCTGCCACTATGAGCCACATATAGTCTGAGCCACATAAGGCTAAGCAGAGAGGTGCGGTAACAGAGTGAAAACAATTAAGGACTTCAGTACAGGAGTATTTTATTGAAGATGAAGGAATAGGAATTAGAGTAGCCAGATTTAGTGGCGAACAAGGCTGGAATGCAAAATTTGAGTTTTCAATAACCAGTAAGATGGGTGTGTTGTAGGGAGACTGGGTGCGTCTTAACAGGTATGCCTTGAGAAGCTTTGAGATTATAGGTGTAAGGTCCTTTAAGTGTCGGAAAGCTGTAGTGTTTGGGGAAAATGAGGAAATTTCAAGTGGTCATTTAACCTGGTGCAGACAGGCTGGTAATGTCAAGCCACTGAAGGCTGAATGATATCCCAAATGTATGGGTTAACTAGATAATGTGATAAAGGAAGGAAATGAGTGGGTGTGAAGCTGTCAGGACACTAAAGTTATTTGGGGGGGGGTATGAAAGCAGGAAAATTGTCTGGTGCAGTTTATATGAGAAGCAACAAGTTTGGGGCCTATGAGGCTTATGTTAAATGCAAAGTTATCACTGTTTTGAATTTAGTAAGAATATCTCTGTCCAGGAAATGGGCATTTTGGGATGACTCAAAAACAATATGAAAACTGTACATTATAAAGATTACATAAAAGTGGTTGTGGAATTAGGGGTTGTGGAATTATACCTGAGACACCTATAATAGTAATGAGCACTAAAGGAGTGGGTAATTAATGTTCAGGCAATGTTGAATAAGTGCTCTCCATGTCTAAAAGAAAAGACATGGGCTTACTTGAGATAATTAATGTTACCCTAGGTTTGAGATGGGTGATCTCTGTGGGAACCATTGACCCTGGACACTGTCAATCCTCCGTTACTAAGCCAAGAAACCTTGGCAAGGAAGCATCTTGAGCCTGGTGCTCTGGAAATAATATGTGAGAGACTAACTTTCCCACTCTCTGTTGGATAGGTCAGTCAATCCCCCAATGCCCCTTTCACTTGCAATGTGAGCTTGGCTTTAATGGGGAATAAGCATTCGGACATTCGTGTGCCCAATGACCCATCTGGGAGCATCTGGAGCAGATTCCAGGTGGCTTCTCTGTTTGTGGCCCATTCTATGTAGGTTTAGATCCATCTATATTGCCCAGATGGGTATGAGTTAGTATTTGATATTTAGCTTTGTTTCTTTGCAGTTTATCTAATATTTCCTGTTCTTCCTGTTATTGAAAACCTTGAAAACTATGTTTAGAAGGTCTCACTGTGAAGTCTGAGAACCTTCCCCTCTTAAAGTCCAGAGCTGACTGTGAAATAAAGTGTGAATGTAGTAACATAGTCCCAGCTGAAGGATCAACTCTGGTGAGCTTAAGCAAAACCTCTGAGAGTTGAGATAGAAATTTGGACAGGGTTGTCTTTTGAGTTTTAAAGGATTTCTCTAATTTTGTCATAATTGATTGCCTTATTGGCTGATTTATGCAAGCCCTCAATGAGATATATAAGCACATCACCTCAGAGAGTGTAATCCCCATAACCAAGCTGATAATTCCCGTTAGGGTCACATTGGAGAAATGCAACAGAGCTCACTATTTATCCTGGTTGTGGGCATGAATTTTATCACCTTTCTGTTAAGCCACTACGCCAGCCCTTTGGGAGACAGAGTAGTTGTGAGAACAATATAAATGCCATACCAGGTAAGATTCTAAGATTGAGTGAGATATTTGAACTGTTTACATCTAAGTGTCTGGGTCAGAAGGAAAGGATTCCAAGCGTTTTTCAAGAGCAGATAGGTCAGAAAGAGAGAAAGGAATATGTCCTTTAAGCGGAGATGGAGAAGGGGGCAGGGTGTGAAGGTGGAGCCCTCAGACACAAAGAAGTGGCGTTTGAGCTGGAACTGAGGAGAGCAAGAGGGTAAGCGATGGACGCAAAGCCAGCAGAGGAGGAGTGGCAGACAGTGCAGAAGATGGCGTAGGAGGAGGGGAGATGATGATGGAGAAACAAGGAGGAAGATGGCTGACCAGAGAATTCAGGTCAGAAGTAGGAGAGGGAGTGGAGTAGGAAATAGTGGATTATATGATATCGGCTCAAAAGAGGCAGGAGGTGGAGGCGTTAAGGATGAGTCATGAAACGGCTTATAAGGGGGAGAGGAGACATCTGGAACAGATGGAGGTGCGGAGGGCTGGGAGTGCTGGCCGAGGTGGTGGAGCATGATCATAAGGATTGAAGGTACATTCGCTGTGTGCAAGTGACCAGACATCCCACTTTTGGCAGGACAGTCCCTATTTTAAACAATTTGTCCTGCGGCATTTTTCTTAAAGTCCCGATTTTTGAAAAGAAAGCACAGCAAGCTAGGGAATGGCAGGAGAATGGGAAGGGAATATACCCCCTCTACCCCAACCCCGCCTCCATGTCAATGGTGTCCCGCTTTACATAGGTTAAAATCTGGTCACATTAGTGGGAGGGGACTTCTTACCACGGAGCCAGCAGGAATTGAGTGAGAGGGGAAATTTCTGACAGAAATGTGGATCAAACAAAGAAGGAAGAAAGCCTGCTAGTAGGGAATTTCTAAAAGTCTGCTGCTCTGCTGACAGAAGTTATCCAAATCTCATAGAATCTTTAGGTTGAGACGTGGCCTTTCTGAGTTATTGTCTCATTTATACTGGGGTCAGACCTGGTTACATAGAAAAATCAAGCACTTGGGCTTAAGAACTGATTTACATTCCAGAAGTTTAAGATTATCAAGCAGGCAGCCAAGTAGCAAACTCTGGGATGGCTTGGATTGGCTTCCCGTGGTGGGAGAGGGGGTGAAATTTGGCTCCCAAGAAATGTAACAGACTCAGGGATCATCGTCAATGAATCTGCTAGACTCTGGGTGATAGTCGTTGGGTGAAAAATTAGGGAGGTACCCCCTGCTAAGTGCCACCCAAGTCCCTGGGGCTTTAGAGTCCTCCCACCTGGTACCAGGGTTTTCAACACGTGGGCCTTTCTGAAAGGTTGCAAACACGGGAGGAAGGTCTAGAAAAGGGGAACTCGACCGCATCCCAAATCAGCTGGTGTTGCAGTCTGTTGCAGCAGACAGAGAATGTCCCTTTAAGGCATTCACTCCTTTGTATCTGAAGGGACAGCTGGCGAGCTTATCCATTCAGGGGAGTGTCACAGCAATCCTGGCCTAAGGCTCCTCCCAGTGTTTCCGCACCAGTTTGATTGAAAAATTACATTGAAACTGAAAGCAAGTATTAATTAACGGGCTTTATTGAGAGACACAGCCTGTGGAGTTTTTAAACTAGAAGGGAGTACAAAGAAGAAGAGCGAAGGGATATTGAAAAAACAAAGGTATCAGAATAGCCGGAGGCAAAAGCACAAGCAGGATCAAGATGAGAGCAAAGAAAGCAGGAGCAGGGCGAGGGCAAGAGAGAACGCAAAGCAGAGACAAGAGAGAAAAATAAAGAAACAACACACTAATGTCTCCTTGAGGCCCGTGGTTAGTTCGACTTGGGAAAGCACTGTGCATCCTCTTGATTGGGAAGCTTGAATGAGGCGAGAGTGATGTAAACTCTGACGGACACAGGGGGCTCTGGCACATGCAGAAAGATGTGTGGGTGGAGACACTCATTGGAAGGAGAAGTTCAAAATGGTTGGGTGTTGTTTTCAGCTCAGCCACACTCATGAATGTCCTTGAGGAAATAGTCTTGGGTTATACTCTCCTTGACTTGATCTAAGGGCCCTCAACCAATCGGCTCAATTTTTCTAATCTGCAATAGTGTGCCCATCCCAATCAAGTTTTCTTTCCCGATATCTGTGGTCCTGCGACATTGATAAATGGATCAATTATGATTTTGTGACAGTTTCCTTTGTTCTCTGTAGTTTACTTACATGTTCATGTTTCTGTGAATCCTTGGACACCATTATGGCCTCATGCTGATGGTCTCACTCATCCAGATGACTTTTTTGGTCTTATTTAAAACTTAATAAATGTATCTCAGTAGATTATATCTTAATTCAAGGTCTTTTCCCTCAACTCACTGCCATCTAGTCTATTCCAATTTACATGGGCCCTATAGCACAGAGTAGAACTGCTTCTGTGGGTTTCTGAGACTAACTCTTTATAGGAGGAAAAAGCCTCATGTTTCTCCCTCAGAAGTGGATGGTGGTTTCGAAGTGCTGACCTTTCAATTATCAGTTCAACATACACCCCACTATACCACCAATGTAAAAGAAGTAAATTAGAACAGATTACATAAACGTACAAAAACAGATGAAATAAAATTGCAACGTTTATAAGTCACATTACTATTGGGAAAGTTTGCTAATAAAAGTCAAGAATGTTATTACCATAAAACAAATGACTATGTTTAGAGATAGGGAGGAGTCATAATTTTAATAGAACAAGTGTGACTTTTTGGGTGATAGCAATATTCTCTTTCTTTGTGATGTTTACAAGAAAATTTATTTTTGAATCTTTCATGTAGGTGAATATTTATGTTTTATAACCTTTTATGGAGGTTATATTTCACAATAAAATAGCTTTAGATAAAAATAAACAAAAAATAAGCCTGATGGGGATGGGACTGAGATATATATATATGTGTATATATATATATATATTTTGGGGCATCACTGCCCTCAGGTGGTGGGAGTAGGAGGCCCAGCCTTTGCTCCATTGAGCTGGAATCGAACCTCCAGGCCAGTGGGCTGCAGTCCCGCGCACAACCACTACGCCACTGAGGCTCAGCCCATGAGCTATATATTTTGTGCTTTGTTATCACTTTTGACACTGATAATAAAACTATGTGAACAGTATTGTCACATACATTTTAGATATCCCTTCTTTCAGAACTAGTTCATGGTATATAATAGGCACTTCTATCTCTATTGTTAACAAGGCTCAGATGCTAAATGCTTTTTCCCAAGATAGCATAATCCATACAGAATAATATTATGCTGTTTTTCCCAAGACAGTATAATCCATAAGAACTTGAAAACTCTGATTTTCTAAGTCCAAAAGCCACATCTGTCTCTCCATGTTTTTTCTGTGGCAGACAGAAGCTCTCCCTCTGACTACCCACAGAGCTAAATAATTAAGGAAAAAAATCTCTTTCTAAATCATAGACTACAAATATATGACAAGACTAAAATATCTAGAAAGCATGGGCAAGGGGAGTAGAAAGGAGGGAAAAGGAAAACTTGACTTTAGAAATTCTCAAGGCAAGAAGACAAGTATGAATGGTTCTCTTTTACTGCTATGTTAGGTTGACATCATACAAAGAGCCCCACACCTCTTCCTCTGGGCAAGCACAAGCAGCACTGCTTTTGACCTAAGCTCAGTACATGCAAGTGTCATTTTGTAAGTAGCAAAGATCAAATTTTATTTTTAAATACTTCTTAATTTCTCCTCTAATTTTCTCCCCATTGCTCACAGTACGCTTAGCTAACTCATTCAAATGTCAACGAAGAGAGTCAAATGAGCCTCCGGACTTGATCTCCAAACACATTTGCCATTGAGGAGGCAACAAAATCTGTTCCTTAATGCTTTCTGACATACAGAAATGAAAACAAAAAGGGATTTAACCAATGCTGTAAGAAAGCACTTGACAAGGTCAGTTCGTTCCAGGGACTCTCCTTAAAACTGGGTTTTTCAAATTGCAGGTCACAACCACCTAGATAAAAATGAAAGAAAATAGGCTAGATACATCAGTGTGCTTTCACCTTCTAAGGGGAAATACTGTTTCATGAAACCTTGGTTTCATTTTGTGTGTATATGCATACCAAAACCAACGTGTGTGTGTGTGTGTGTGTGTGTGTGTGTACAACAGGGGTATGTTTTTCTTCACTGTTAAAAAAACAGAGCCCACTGCAGTCAATTCCAATCCAGAGTCCTTATAGGCTCAGGAAAATTACCCCACTGGGCTTGCAAAGGCTGTCAGTTTCTGAACACTCTTTGGTTTCTCCTGGAGAGTGACTTGTGGATTTGAATGATAACTTTACAGTTAGCAGCCCAAGAATTCCCTCATTGTGCTACCAGGGATATTAATTGTAAGACGTGGTGAAAATATGTTTGAAAAACTCGACTGAGGAGATAGTATGGAGGCCACATCTGACCTCCTTTGGTTGACACAAGGGAAAAAGACAATCCGACTCCCTACCAGCCCAAGGCTCATTGACAGAGGCAGGTCAGACTAACCTCCTTCACTATCCATTCTTCTTTACTCCCTCTGACACCAACTACCCTACCCAAGGCATTCTCTATTTCTTTCCTGGGTTCCATTATTCCCTGAAATGTCTAACCAAACTCACAGACAGTGCTCACATTTATGAGAGCTTTGTAAGGACTACACCACATTGAAAAATGGTGAGGATACAGCTTTTCTGTCCACAGCACCTCTTTGGCTGGCAGACATGTTGCTCTGGTCCTTGACCTCTCAGCTCCATGGTACCTTATCCTCTTCTTTTATCAGTCAGGAAGTCCCCTCTTTGCTCTGGTGATGTAATGGTTATGCATTGAACTGTGCACAGCAGTTCAAAACCCTGAGCAGCACCACAGGAGAAAGACTGAGCTTTCTACTCTGTAAACAGGTACAATCCCAGAAAACCAAAGGAGATCATCATGAGTCAGCATTGATTTAATGACTATGAGTTTGGTCTTGCTTTTTTGGTAACTCTACCCAGAAGGAGAAGACCTTATCTTTCTCCCCCAGAGCTGTTGCTGTTTTCCAACTGCTGGCTTTATGATTGGCAGCCCAACTTGTAACCACTAGACTCAATATGAAATGCATCTTCCTTAGATAATTCTAATCTCGCTAATTTCACATTAAGAGTCTGTAATGGCACATGTTTATTTTACAGAAATTTGAGATTCAAAAACAGAAATAAGAAATACCTGGGCTAATGACAAAGCCTGTGGTGTAACTCATCTGAATCGGTAACTTGATAGCAATCTAAAAGCAAATGGATACCCAGGCGACAAGCATCCAAACCAATACTATTGCTATAGAGTTGATTCCAAATCATAGTGATCCTTTAAGGCTAAGTAGAATTGCCCCATATGATTTCAAAAGCTGCAAAACTTTATGGAAATTGACTGTCACATCTTTCTCACTGGCTAATTCTGTGATGTCATGAACTTAAAGCAAGAAATAACTCTCCTGTTCTATTATTTCATTCTGGCCCAAAGCAATCATGGGAGACCCAGACAAGCCCAGAATCTATGCCCACACATATTGAAGACTAATTCTCCAACTAATTCTATCATCACCCTAAAATCATTCAACTTACCAATTTTCACTTTAAGATGTCTGCCAAATAGCTTGTTGAAGAATCCGAGCATTTCTTTTCTTTTTCTTTTTTTTTTTTTTGGGGGGGGGTGCATCACTGAATCCGAGCATTTCTTAATGTCTTCTAATTTTTCTTTTTCTTTTCTATACCACCTTGTGTTTTAGTGTTTTCTGTTACCTTTGTTGTTAGTGGGATAGAAGCTGATTTCTTCTCATATTTGAAAGAGATTATTCACAAAAGAATAAAGATTGAAGTTATCAAGGGTTTCATTTTGCTTAGATCAATAGTCACTATTCATAAAACAGTAGTGATGAAATAAAATATGTATTCTATTGGGTACATCTGATGCACCTTTAAATACGTGCTGAAGAGTAAGGATGTTGCATTGAGAAATAAATTGAGTATGTTCCAAGCCACGACATATTCAGTTGCCTCATATGCATGTAAAAGTTAGACAATAAATCAGGAAGACTGAAGAAGAATTGATACATTTGCATGAGAGTGTGTGCAAAGAATATTGAAAACACCGTGGACCATCACAAGAACAGCCAAATTTGTCTCAGAAGAAGCACAACCAGATTGCTCCTTAGAAGTAAGGATGGCAAGACTTTGCATTGTGTGCTTTGTGTATGCTACCAGGAGATACCAGTTCCTGGGAAAGGGCATGATGCATGGCAGAGTAGGAGAGAAGTGAAAAAGAGCAAGAACATCAAAGAGATGAATTGACACCATGACAGAAACAATGAGCTCCAACACAGCAACCAGAATGGGCATGGCACCGGACTGTAGAGTGGTTCATTCTGTTGTGCACAGGGCCACTGTGACCTGGAACTGACTCAAGCCACCTGACAACATACATACATGCATAGCAGTACCTCAACTCAAAATATAATTTTTGTTTTGGTAAAGTGATCATATATATTAAAATTTGGGGTATACATAAATAAATATCTAGTATTGCCTTTAAAGCAAACAAGCAAAACAAAATAAATCTCTAGTGTCATTTTAAAAATAAAGTACAGGAAACCCAGGAGAGATGAACCCCTCAGGGCTCATGGTGAGGGTGGTGTTTCCGGATGGGTGGGGAGAAGGTGGGGTAGAGAGAGGGAGCCAACTACACTAGGCTCCTATCTGGAGGACAGACATCGGAGGAGTGGGTGAGGGGAGATGTCGGGCAGTGCAAGATATGACAAAACAATAATAATTCATATTGAGGCTTGGTGGGAGAGCGGAGAGCAAGGACAGAGGGGAAAGGATGAGAAACAGGTTTCAAGGGCCTGAGTGGAAAAGCAGATATTTGAAGAATGATAATGGCAGCACAGTATCTGTATCTATGTATTGTGAAAAGCGATGCACGAGCCCCCAATAAAATGATTATAAATAAATAAATAAACAAACAAACAAACAAAACCAATGGTTGTGTTATCAGATGCCATTGGGTCCGTTTTGACCCCATACAACAGAGCAAAACACTGTCTTGTGCTGGGCCATCCTCACAATTGCTCTTAAGCTTGCGTCCATGGTTGCAGCCACGCTGCCAATCCATCTCCTTGCTGCCTTTCTCTTTTAGCAAACACGATGTCCTTCTACCAGACGACAGCTGTCCCTTGGGTTCTGAAACTGTGAACTTACGAGAGTAGCAAACTGGCTTTTGTTCCCCCAAGGAGCAGCAACTGCTGCCCTTTGTGATTGTAGCCCAGCTGGTAGCCCCTGCACTACCAGGGCTCCTCAAACATCCTATAGGACAGAGTAGAATTGCTCCTGTGGGTTTCTGATTCTGGATATTTTATGGAAGTAGAAAAACCTCCTCTTTTTCCCTCAGAGGGACTGGTGGGTTTGAACTGCAGACCTTGCAATTAGCAGCCCGATGTGTAGCCACTGAAAACACACACACAAAAACCCCAAACAAAAAAACCCCTAAACTTACTGCCATCAAGTGGATTCTGGCTTGTAGTGACCCTATAGGACAGGGTATAACTGTCTCCAAGAGTTTCCAAGTGTCCTGGTCAGGGTAAAATGAGAAATAAATCCATAAACATGCAATGTTTATAAGAAAGAACTTCATATATAAGAGCAATTGAGAAAACATCTCAGCCCAGTCCATGTCAAGTCCATAAGTCTGATATTAGTCCACATGTCTGATATCAATCTACACATTCCTCTTCAGACTCACGAAATACATGCAATGAAGTCGAATGCAGGAAGATCACATTCCAGTCCAGGGGGTGGAAAGTCTTGTGGATCCAGTGGTGATAGAAGCAACTCAGCACTGGGGTGGAGCTCTACTAGGCTTCTCCAGCTCAGGATTCTGGCTGCATCAATATAGCTCCATCAGACTTGTTTTCAGTAATGTCTCACAGGGAGTGAGCATGCAACCCTCTTCCAGAAAGCTATTTATCTCCTTGGCGCTTCCAAATGAGATCACCAAGCTGTGACCTGATTGACAGGCTAAACTCCACCCCTTCACTCTTAAGTCTCAAATTGGCAACAGCTTATGTAACTACCACACCAAGACTGTAACTCTTCATGGGACTAGAAATCCCTGTCTTTCTCCTTTGGAATAGCTTGTGGTTTCAAAGCACTGATGTTATGGTTACTGGTTTAACCCTAAGTACTACTGGTGCTCTTAGATGAGTGTAAAAGAGGCCACGAAAGATTGAAAAGCAGAGAGAAATGAATGTGTGCCTGATTCTAATCTAACCAGTGGTCCTTGACTTCTTTTTCTCAGATGACTGCACGGGAGTAATCTCAATAAAAAATGTTTAGCTTTTGGGAATGGTTGGCTCCATTTCTGACCTGTGGGGCTGAATACTGTTGATGAGAAGAAAGTCAACATGTGGAGGGAAGATGAACTGCCCCTTACCAAAATGCAAAAATTCTTCACGATTGATCAGTCTAACTCTTCAGGAAGAACATGTCGGTCTGTATTAAAATAGCCAACAGATTAGCAGGACCTCTCATCCAACAGCCCCTGCTGTGCCAAGTCTTTTGACAACCTGTTTACTTTTTGCTTTTATGATGTACCTGTAATTGAAAGGTTATTATATAAAATGGGACTTAATAGTACAAAATGAGAACACTTTGCTTCTAAGCCAGTTGTCTAACTCACACATACTATCGAACTCCAAAGACACTGCAGCTTGAAAGCATTTTACTATTTCATAAGATGGACTTGCAATCAATTTGCTTAATTAAAAAGCAAGATGGTATTTATGTCTAAAATCATGAAACGCCCATATATAATAAAAAATTTTTTGGACAGTCATCTTTCAAATAATTATATATAAACTGTTTGAAATATGGTCAATAATTTGTGTTATTGCTCAAAATCTTTATTAAGTGCCTCATATCCTAACAATTTGTCTTGGAAGTGGCCCCTCATAAAAAGTAGTGATTGGGTGATTTGTTCAGGCTTAGGTTTGACTTAATCTCTGAGAATTAATTTCAGAAGAGGCTAGTATCAATCAGCTATCAAGAAGTACTATAATTAAAACTGAAAATTACATCTTTATAATTTACCTCCTTTATAATTTACATCTTTATAATTCTCCTCTCTGAAAAGGTTGGAAATATGTGTCGGGTGAACCAGTGCTGAGAACTCAGCGTAAACTTGTACTGTGTATCTTATTTCTTATAAGAAATAAGTAAACCGTTTCTTCTGTAAGATCATGTCTATATTGGGGCACTAGATTCATTATATAAGGTCATCTGAAGCAAACTTGTTAATATATGTTTGAAGAAATTGGAAATCAAGACAAAATTAATTCCCTTATACCTAGAGCTTAGAAACTCTTGTGGGGAAAGAAAGAAAGAGAGAGAGAGAGAGAGAGAGAGAGAGACAAAGAAATTCTTGCGGGTATAGAATCTTTCATTTTTAACATGGAAGAATGCCTACCCTTTCTGGTGAAAAAAAAAAAGAATATATAAAGCAATATTCCCAGAGTCCTCTTTGTTAAATTTTCACAGAAACTGTTAGAAACAGGATTGGAAAACATATGAAATATTTCACTACATACAATGATGGATATTTTAAGGCATCAGTCACTCAAAGTAGTAGGTAAAGTAAATGCAGCATTAATAGATATTCTCCACCTCTCCCAACCTACCTTTTGACCAGACTCTGTAATTTAACTGAAATAGTCTGTCAATGCCCTATTTTCAGAGAAAGAGACGGATGACAAGAACATGATGTCAACTTAAGTATTTTGTGAAAATAATCCTTAAATGTCAGACATTTTCTTGAGGTCATTACAGATTGCTGAATCTCCTTCTGCTGCATTTTTCTGAAGATTGAAAGTTGTTTTTAACAATGATAATTTTTTTTGAGTACAGAAGATTTAGTCATACTTATCCTTATTTACTGTAATGAATATCCTGAGGTCACTTTTATTTTAAGAGTTAAAGAACATCTTAACCAGAATTTACTCAGAAAGGAAAATAATAAAACAAAAAGCCCCCAAACAAACAAAAAGTAAAAATGAGCATCCTTCATTCCTACAAGACAGGATCTCCCAATAAGGAAATATCTTTGTTAGATGGGGATGGGGGTGGCGTGAGGTGGCAGAAAATGGGAGGAAGTAAGGGAAAGCGGGTCTGGCATTTCACATTAGAAAAGGTAACAAACAATTTCTACATTTGAGATTAAGTTCTTTTTCTTCTGGAGCCAATGACAAGCAAAATAAATTCTGTCACCATGTGTTCTGATTCAGAATTCATCTGAAATGATAGCAATACATGATAGCTTACTGTTGGTTACTGAGTTATCATTGGCAAGCTGATAAGTCTGAGTAATATAAATATACCTACTTGTCTCAGAGCCAAGGTGTACAGGACACCTACATTAAAAATAATCTACAACAGTGAAGCAAGTATGAATGTCTTAATTTAGATCATCAATTCATCTATTATCTGGTCAAAGATATCCTAAATGGTATTATGGATTTAGGTTATTTTTGCCTTCTAATAGTTGCAGACACAACCTCCAAAGCACCAGAGCAAAAGGTCTTGACTCTCCTTGTATAGGACTGAAGAAGTCTCTGAGAAGGGTCCAAGGGGTGGGGCTCAGGGTCCACAGAATAAGGAAATCTTCCTCTCTTGGACATGATACCAACACAGTGGCCGGTTTGAACCCATTCATCATTCTGCAGTGATCTGCTTCTGTAAAGCTTTCAGCCTAGAAAACTTTAGAGCACATTTCTATTTTAGCTCCTAAAATCAACTGAGTCAAAATTGACTGAGCATCATTGCGTTTTCGGTTTGTTCATCAACTTAGAGATTTGTTTATTTATAAATGACAAGTTATATTAGTAAGTTATACATACAGTAAGACATGTAAAATGGAAAAAAGAAGATAAATAAATATGAACAACTGTTCTTGTAGTTTCTTTTAGAACCCCAGTGAGTGATCTCGAGAAATGTCAGGAGTGCACAATCCCCCTTTAGCTCAATCCTGGCCTAGACCTGACAGCTCCAGGCTGATTTGGTTTTCCTTATAAATCCACATGTCTGATTGTAATCTTAATGAATTTTTCATGAACAAGATCAAGGAATATGTTAAAGTGGTCTTAGAATTGTTAATGGATGGAAATGCAGAAATACAGTATATTAGCCACTCAGAAAGGCACAAAATTTCTTTTGAGGGAGGGAGAAGTCATATTATAGAAAACAAATGGAAGACTACCTTGTGTAAGAAAGAGTTCTTTTGAGAATAGCCCTGGATGGTATTTCTAAATGCTCCCTAGAGGAGCCCTTTAAAACGTGTTGTGAGTTTTCTCTAGAGAGCCTTCTAAAGTTGAAATAGTAAAACTGTTCTTAGTCATATAATGGATATGCAGATCACTCGCAATCAATTCAAATTTTTTAAAAGAACCATAAAATTTTCTTGAAAGTCACAGAACTAAGGCTAGAAAAGCTCCATAAAACAAAGTTCTGACAATAAAATAATGCATGGATCTGAAACTTATGAAATCATTTGAAATACTACCAGCTGCAAATCTCCTCCCTCAGCAATGCATCTTGACTCTCTGCAGATTTCTGCCAGCAGGAGTAGTGTAGCTAGGTGTCTTCAGGTCATCATGACCTTGGGTATAACAGAACACAATGCTTTCACTGTCTGGTCTTGGGCCATTCTCACAATTGTCCTTGTGTTTGAACTCATCATAGCAGCCACTGTGTCAATCCCTATTGAAGGTCTTTGTGTCAGTCATGTACTTGTGTGTCAATTTCATGATTGGGAGTCTAGCTTGTCAATCTGAAGAGCCAATGCAGCCTCTCTGTGGGTATGGCTTTCTCCTGAGAATTCTGGGAAGTCTCATGATATTTCCCAATTGGAGAAGAGAGACTTGACTCAGTCTCTTTGAGTCGGTCTACCAACAAGACAAGATGATGGCATCCTGACAAATCCTGAGTCCTGGAACCTGGAGGAGCCAAAGAAGAAACCACATGGGCTTGCCCTGATGGAATCAGACTTCTAGGGCTGAAGAAACCAGAGAGACCCTTGCCAGGGCTGAGATGCTTCTACCACCAATGGATACTGCTGATGGACCCTGAGCCCTGGAAATGAGGAGCCATAGGAGACCCTTGCCAGCACCAGGAAACTTCTACTGCCACTGGATACACAAGACTGGCCGCACTGACCTGTGACTTCGTGAGTCAGAAGACTTTATGGACTGGTATCAGACATATGGGCTAATATCGGACTTATGACCTTGAACTGGACTGGGTTAGGATGCTTTCTCGATGTTCCATTCCTCTTGTATATAAACCTTTCTCTTATATCCATATGCATGTTTATGAATTTGTTACTCTAGTCTACCCAAACTAACACAATCTTCTTCCTCTTTTTCATTGCCCCTCTACTTTAAAAAGCATGATGTCCTTCTTGAGACCAGTCTCTGCTGATAACATGTCTAAAGTACATGTTATATACATGATGAGATAAAGCCTCACCATCCTCATCTTCAAGTAGCATTATGGTTGTGCTTCTTCCAAAACAGATTTGTGTTCTCTTTGAAATCCATAGAATTTTCCAAATTCTTCTCCAGCAATTCAGATGCATCATTCTTGTTCAGACTTCCTTATTAAATGCCCAACTTTCACATGCAAAGTAGCATCCTTGCGTTTCAGTACATTAAAGAAGTCTATGCAGCAGATTTATCCACTGCAGTGGGTCATGTGATCTCTTCACTGCTGCTTCCATGAGCATTGATGGTGGGTTCAGAAAAAGTTAAGATCAACTTTCCAGAGAAGACAAAGCGGATTTTCTTAAAATCACTAGTTTACCTGGTTTACCTCAAAAGATTTCTGACATACGTGGAGATCGACATCTTCCCAGCCAACTGGAAGCACATCGTGCTGGGTGCCATCCTGCTGGCCTCCAAGGTGTGGGACGTGAACTACTGTCAGCTCCTGAAGGACCTCACGGTGGAGACCATGAACGAGCTCTAAGGGCAGTTTCTTGAATTGCTCTAGTTCAACATCAATGTTCCGTCCAGTGTTTATGCCAAGTATTATTTTGATCTCCATTCTCTGGCAGAAGCTAACCACCTGAGCTTCCCCCTTGGAGCCCCTGAGCGGGGAGCGGGCTCACAAGCTGGACGCTCTCTCCTGGCTGTGCAAGGACAGGTACAAGGGCTTGAGAAGACCCACGTGGAAGCAGTCAGCAAGAGCTGACAACCTGACTCTGACCAGGTGGTGCCCAGCCATCATCTCTTAACAGTGGACCTCCTTTTGAAGGACTGCTTCCATCCCTCCTGCTTTCTCTCCTGGTTCGAGAAAAGACAAGACTTGGGGTGGTTTGTTTTTGTTTTTTTTTTTGTGGGGTTTTTGTTTTGACTTTAGTTTTCCCCTGCCCCTTTCCTTCCTTCGTGTGTCGTTTCTTTTTAATTCTTTTAATTCATCACCGCCAAAGCGCCAAGGGCGCGCAGTGAGGCTTCCTGGAAGCGAAGTCAATATTCTGGAAATCCTTCTCCTGCCTTTTCCCAGCATCTGGCAGCAGTTCCGGCAGCAGTTCCTCTGGGCAGGAAGCCAGGACTCCAGCCTGGAGGCGGCGGCCCCCCTGGAGAGCAGAGTAGCATAGAAGCAGGGGGATGGCTCCTGGCTCTGCCTCGGGGACGCAGGTCAACTCGGAAGCCAAGCCCTGTTAGAGAGAGTGCATGTGCATTGAAGAAACCCACTGGCCGTGGTTTAGCCTCACCGCGGGATCAGTACGTTCTGTGAGACTTTCTGCATTCCTTCTCGCTGCTACTTTCGGGCCTGGGTTGTTGTTGTTGTTCTTTCGTTGATTGGTTGTTTGGTTGTTGTTTTTTTCAAAGTCCTGTTTGGGATTTGGTCCCACAGAGCAGAGAATCTCGCTTGTACGCACAGGACACAGATGTGCGAATAAATCGTTCTGGCGGCTGCTCTGCGCACTAGCCCTGCGAGCTGTCTTCCGCTCTTCTGCGCTTTCTTCCCACCAGTGGGCCTCGGCACCCCGCGGGGGGAGCGTGGTTTTCTTCAACACGGCATGTGACTCGACTCTAGTGCTGAACCCGAAGCCGCCCCACCCGCCCCGCTCAGCCCCTTCTCTTCTTTATTGACACCAAGAAAAGCCTCAATCCCAAGGGTGCTTGCGCCTTCCTGTGGGCATGCAGCGGGTGGTGGTGGGGGGGGGGGGTGTTCTCCAACTAGAAGTTATGTGTGTCCGCTGCAGGCTTGGGCCTGAAGGGTCTGTCCAGGCAAGAAGCACATGCTCGAGGCATGGTCCTGACTCACAGAGGAGGAGCCATCGTTCCGTACACCCCACCCAGCCCATTCGCTCCACCTCCATGTTGCAGCAATATTCTCAATTTTTATGTTTACTTTAAATCACACTTCAGTCTATTTGTATAAATTTTTTAAAATCTAAAATTCAAAAAATATATAAATAAAATAGTAGTAAGGGTGGGCCCGTAGTCCCACGGGAAGATCATGGAAGAACGAAATGTCAATATTTCCTGAGGTATTTTTCACAGAATGATTGAATAGAAAACCAAAATTTTTAAAAAAAATCACTAGTTTGATTTTTTTGTCTAGGTCAGTGGTTCTCAACCTTCCTAATGTAGCAACCCTTTAATACATTTCCTCATGTTTTGGTGACCCTCCCCCAACCATAAAATTATTTTCATTGCTACTTCATAACTGCAATGTTGCTACTGCTATGAATCGAGTGACCGCTGTGAAAGGGTCATTCAACTCCCAAAGGGGTCGCAACCCACAGGTTGAGAACTGCTGGTCTGGGCCAAAGGTTAAAATGTTGAATATGAAGCAGAAAACTTGAGAATATGATGAGGAAAAGCTTACACCAAACTCTCAGAGATACATTGTTCCTGTGCTGAGGGATGGAACCACGACATGCAAGGGAGTGAAATGTTATATTCAAGCTTCTTGCTTTCTCTTTCTGAAGCCTAGACTCAAACTTCTGAGAACTATGCATCAGGAGAGACATTCAGATGTACTCAGTGGGATTACAGATCAGAAGGCATGTTGTTAACTTCTCCGGTGCAGCCTGAAAGTGCTGCTTGCCTTTCAGAGAAATCCATGGTTATGATACAGCCACAGACTAAAACTGGAGGAGTATTAGAGTAGCAATGGTTGGGAAGGGAGAGGCTCAAATGGGTGGTCCCCAAGGCAGTATCTCAGGGTCTGTACAGTTCAGCACAGTGTAGAGCAATGGTTCTCAACCTATGGGTCGTGACCCTTTTAGGTGTCCAAAGACCTTTTCCCAGCAGTCATCCAATTCACAACAGTTGCAAAAATTATAGTTATGAAGTAGCAACAAACATAATTTTATGGTTGGGTGTCACTACAACATGAGGAACTATAAAAAGGGTCATGACATTAGGAAAATTGAGAACCACTGGTACAAAGGAAGTGACTAATTCAGAGTTTCTGAAATCACAAGAAGATATGTGGAACTATAGGAGGTACTCACAGGTAGCCAAAGCAGGGAAAGGGCATCCATTAGAGGTCAAATGCAAAGGCATATGGCGCATGCTTGGAGATCCAGGTTTCCAGGCAGCAGTGCGACAATTGGATTGGTTCACCTGGGCCAGGTGAACACAATTCAGCCAATGGGGTCGACCAGGGTCATGAACCACACCTCCTGCAGGGCGATTGAAAACTACTAAGTTCGTAGCTTGGAGAAGCTTTTTTCCCCAGCAGCTGCCCTACTATGTAGGACATCAGGATGCGGCCCTGAGCCGACCACATCTCTCCCTCTCTGAAGCAATTTCCCGCCTGGCAGACTGAGGTGAAGGATATCCTGGCTGCGGATGTACACCTAAAACTTCTTGAATTTTCATAAAGCTTGTTTGGATCACAGGTTAAACCAGGTTTCAGCTTAAATTCTTTTTTGCGTGGAACCAAGGACGGAGGTATTTTTCTAATTCTCCAGATATCTAACATTTTCTGGTGCTGTGACTCAGATAAAAGGGTTTTGGCCATCTCCTGCACTGTTTTTCACCTCACCACCCATGGGAGACAGCGTAGCTGGAAAAAGAGTCAGGCCGAACTCCTGCAAGACACCATGGATTCAGATGACCATCAGAACCGACTCATGAGAAGACTCGTAATGTATTGTGATTGCCGTGCCCTTTCATGTCTGCTTTTAGCCTATTCTTACTGGAATATGGAACTCTAATTCCTCCTTTCTGTGCCTATTTTCTCGCTCTCTCCCTGACTCCTGGGAGAGGGCTGAGATGTTGTTGCCTGCAGGATGACAGAGGTTCCATACACATAGTTCGTTTGCATCTCTATGGTCTGCTTTGTGCTCTGAACTGCCAGATGGCTGGAGATGCCTGCTTCAGCACTGTGGGTTCCTGCAGGACTCTGGTTTGGGTGACTTCTCTCCCCTTCCCCTCCCCACTGATTTTATGCTAGGATGCAAGATGGGGGCCACCATTTTCCCAACCACATGTCTCTCTGTTCCCTTCCAAGATGGCACTCTCCACTCCAGACACATGGAGTGGCGGAGCCGAACTAGTTGATTGCCAGGGGCCCAGAAGTTAGCCCAGTCTTGGGGCCCGTTTGTTTCCCCTCTTCTTCTGGGTTACTTTTCGTTTTCTCCTGATTTATAATTAGCTGCTTTAGTGTTCCACCAGTGTAGGTTTGTTCTTTGATTACTGGGAGATTTTCCATTGTCCAGGCCTATGCCAAAGTGAAGTCTAGCCCAAGTGACTGTTAACTTGCTACATTCAACGCTTTGGGGAACAGTTTTTAGTACCATTCCGCACCATGGTGTTCCAGCCAGAAATGCCAGTTTCTCTAAAGGTTCCCTGAACTGCTGAATAGATGTCCCTCCCTTCAGCGATTTGAAAGTGTGCTCCTGCCGGCAGGCATCTTTGGGAAGCCACAGGCCTACCAAGCCTTAGCCCTTTTAGCTTGTAATCTAGAAAATAGTTGAACCTAACGTCGGCTGCAGCGACTAGTCTCCAACTCCTCCCTTGGGCAGGGGCACCTGCCTGAGGCCTCAGATTCACGGCACTCCAAAAGTGTGTGCTGAAGCTGTGGTTATTTGACCTTGAGACATCAAGCTCTCAGTAACCTTGTCTTGTGTTTTCCAGATGGAACTTACCAGCTCCATACCTGAGAGTTGCCCCTCGGATGGATCCTCCCTAATGGGGATAGATTTGATCTGGAAAGGCTGACAAGGGGTCCACAAAGAACTCTTGCCTCAAACCCCTCACAGTCTTTGAGTCAGAGAATGTTTTTACCCTATGTTTACAATGAGCAAACTTTCCTGCCTGTTATTTGTTCCTTTCCCATGACACTAACCTATTCCAAAAGCACTGCCACTTTACAACCTTGCCATGATCTCAGTTAAAATGTTCTCCTGTTTTCCTTTCAGATGTTCCCAGGTTTCAAAGGTTTCTGAACCAATGTGTCATATCCTGAACCACCATCCTGAGCCCTAAATGGACAGCCCCTTCCAAAAGAGTAGGAAGGGTCTGTACCCAAAGCCCCACATCGCCCCTTTTATCAGCAGGAAGTAGCTAGAGACGTTTGCATTCTCTCATTGTCTTTGCTTCTTATCCTTCTCAATGCAGGGATCCCAGTGGACCAGGATAATGAGATTCCTTCTCCCTGTTTCTGATCTGGCTCACTTGATACCAGGAGAAAGACAAAACTGTTCAATTCCATCATTAACATTCTGCACTCTTTATTTGCATGATACTACCCATTTAGTAGGATTTACAAAGACTATAGATTGAAGAGTCATATCAAGTTTTAAACTTAGTGGTATGGACATGGCATGAGACTGTTCTACTATGGAAGGGAGAGGAAAATTCAGCTACAAAATCAGCAATCTCTCAAGGTGATTTCTGTGAAGATGAGTTCACTCATACCTCATCCTCCAATGTTCCTACCAGTTCTGACACCAACTGTCCTTGCCACAGCACTCTACTTTTCAGCTAGATTTGATTATTTATTTCAATACCTATTCGGAACTCACTACTCCTGATTATGGGAATTAGTAGTTAGCAGGAAACAAATTATCAGGTACAATTGTCCAGACAGAACAGTTTCTTCTCACCCAGGCTTGTAGGCAGGTCTCTCTCTGGTCTTTGGCCTTTCAGTCACATGACTCCTACAGGGTGAGGAAGTTCTCTCTGGGTTGTCAACAAATGCTTAAAGGTATACCCCTCTGCTAGAAGACCCAGCCTGGCCTCTGTGATTAACTGTAGCAATAATACATAATTTATATAACCATAACATGCTTACAGGGGTCCTCAAACTACGGTCTCATGCCACATGAGACCTGCCGAGGACATTTATCCAGCTTGCCAGGTGTTTTTGCTGCCACTGCAGTCCTGCTGAGCAGCTAACTCATCCCGAGCCTACAGTGAATTTGTTCATAGGTGTTTTTGTTTTTTTTAACTATAGTCCGGCCCTCCAGTGGTCTGAGGGACAGTGAACTGGCTTCCTTTTTAAAAAGTTTGAGGACCCCTAATATTCTAGATTATTATATTTTTACCACTTCATGGGTTAACATAAGTAATAATCATGGGATGATATCATTACATGAAAGATTAATTGCTGAAAGAATTTTCATTGCATAACATTGAATTTTTATTGAAATGTTCTTTCCTTCAACCTTCTACTGTAATATTTTTCAATCCCTAATCCTGTGGGATCATGTGTTTCTTTAATTAATTTTTGAAAGAATTTTTTCAAAAATCAAAACGTGCACTTGATTAGTAACAAGATTCCCTTTTAAGCAACAGGGCAAGACATCAGCAGGAAAATATCTTTATCCTAAGCAAATTGCAGCATTTGCTGAAATCTACTACTTTCTTCAGCATGCTTCTGTGAAAATTGATAAACAGCTTTACATTTATAAAGTTATATTTTGAGTTGCCTGAAGACCCTTGAGAGTGCTGTGGTAATTGGATGGTTCTGGATCAACTATAAATTCCTGGTGAGGGGTAGACTCAAACATGCCAATCCAGTTAAAGCCTGAAGACATCTCCTTGATGTCATGAACTTTTTGCATAGAGCAAGGTAAGTAGAAATAACCCCTCTTTGACCCATTGCTTTCCTGCTTGCTGAAACGCTGCTGCCAACTCAGAGTTTTGTTTGGGAGCCCTGCTGTTTCTCCCCAGATGACTCTGCATCCACTGGCCTGTGACCTTCCTGCCTCCCAGATCAACTTTCTGCATAGCTGGTATGTGGCTATGTGAGTCTGACGAGGGACTCGTGGACTGGTCTCAGACTTAAGGACTTGAAATGGGGTATGCCGAAATGTTCTGTTAGTCTGGGTAGACTAGAGAAGCAAATCCAGGGAGACTCATGTGTGTATAAGAAAAAAAATCTATACAAAATCAATTGAATATTGAGAAAACATCCCCACCCAGTCCTGATCAAGTTCATAAGTTCAGTATTAATCCATATGTCTAATCCCAAGCTATACATTCCTCTTCAGACTCATGAAAACATGCAATAGTGCCAAATGCAGGATGATCACAGGCCAGTGGGTGGGAAGTCGTGTGGATCCCATGGTATTGTAAGCACCTCAGTGCTGGCAGGAGTTTCCACGTGACTTTCCAGTTCTGAGGCTCTCACTGCCACCAGTCTGTCTCCATGGGACTTGTCATCAAGAATGTCTCACAAGTACTAAGCCTTGACAGTAGAGAGTCTCCAAGGGAGTGGGTCAGTGTCCACTCCAGCAAGCTATTTATCTCCTCACGCCTCCAAACACGGTCATCGAGCTGTGACATGAGACAGATAAACTTCACCCCTTCACTCATAAGTCTCAAATTGACAACAGATTATGTAACTATCACAGATGCCTTCTTGATATTTGTTTCTTGATGTAAAGTTCTTCCTTAAACATAGAAGAGCGTTACTGGATTTGCTTCTCTAAACAATTCAGCCAAACATACACCTACTGTGCAAGCAAGCCTTGTTTCTAAAATGCTGCTTGTGTATTTATAACTCTAAAAATAACAGCCACTGGACTGAGCCCCGGTGGCGTAGTGGTTGTGCACGGGACTGCGGCCCACTGGGACGGAGGTTCAATCCCAGCAGTGGGCTGGGCCTCCTACTCCCACCGCCGGAGAGCAGTGATGCCAAAAAAAATGAATAAATAAAATAAAATAAATAAATAAACAACCACTTCATAAAATAACAATTAACTTTGACTTAGATTGCCACTAAATATTAACCAATTGCTTCTAGGAGGTGTTTTGAGAAAATAGATAATAAAAGAAGTGTTAGCTGTTGAAGGCTTACTAACTGTAAACAAATCTTGAGATTAGCCTCATAGAGCAAGAACTTGCTTTTGTATCTCAGCTGAATTTAGTATTGACAGATGATATGAAAGAAACATTTTGTGTTTATGGACTGGGAAGCTGTCTATACTGAAACACAAGGCAGAGCTCCCCGTTTTCTCCTTTATTAGCATGATAGCTTTGGCATTTAACAAAGACTTAATTATATTTCAGGAGTCAATAAGGAAACAAACAAATACATCTATGTTCTTTAGTTCCTTTAAATCAGTTTGCAACAAATGTATGAGTTGGACACAGTCTACATTTACTTGAAAAAGATTGTTGAGGGATGAAGGATAAATTTGTTTTCTATCAAGAGTCTCCCACCCCTTCCACCATTATTCAGCATTCAATTAAGAAAAAAACATTACTAATACAACAGTAATTTTCAAACTATTCCTTGGTGTTCCCATTCCTTACAATTGTAATAAGTATAGCTTTCAAAAATGCTATGTACAATTATGTGAAGAGAATGTACCCTGTACATGGTCATTGTGAAGTCACATTGCACTCATGAATGTAATGAAATATTTCGTCATTAAAACATTGTTCTCTGAACACCTTTTAAACCACAAAACTTCTCCACCCCTACACACATGCCAAGAGTACGTGTTTCCATTCAAATTTTATAGAACTAGTGATCTATGATACATCCTTTTGGAAACTCTGCATTAGTAAAAATACTTCTTTGTAACAATCAGGAAGGATGGAAAACAATATGAGACCCTTGTATGTCTTGTTCTCCCAAGAGGTTGGATGTTTTCTTTTATAGCTGCTTTAGGGAAAATTTAAGAAGTTTTCATTTCCTTTCATTTTACATGTTTTTATAGCTCTACTAGAGGTGCTGAAGGAGCCCTGGTGTGATAGTGGTTGTGTGTTGGGCTGCAATTCACGATGTCAACAGTTGAATCCCCCAGCTGCTCTGCAGGAGGAAGACAGGACTTCCTAGTACCATGATGACTTACTGTCTCAGAAATGTAGGGAGGCATGTCCGCTCCATGTCCCATAGCATCCATTTGTGTTGGCATTGACTCCATGGCAGTGAGTTCTGAGTGAAGGGCACTGATGAACAATCAAATGCCGAAGGTGCAAAGAGATTAATGTAGTTTTTTAGCATCAGACAATCCTACTGGCTTACTATGCTAAGCATAACAAATTCAAGAGGAATGTAATTGCATTCATCACTGCAAAGGACATTTCAAGATCTATCTTGAAGTACAGTGCTGTCTGTGATAGGATACTGCTTTGAAGCAGACAAGGAAGTCCAACCAATACAACTGTCATTCAAATGTACATACCGATCACTGAGACAAGTAATGAAGAATTGAAGCAAAATTTTTCCTTCTGAACTTGACCAAAAAAGAATGCTCAAGTTATATCCATAATTACTGGCAATTGGAATGCACAAGCTGGAAGAAGAAAGGAAACCCCATTGAAAAATGTGGTTTTCACGATAGAAACCAAGCTGGAGATCCCATAGTTTTGCAAGACCAACGACTGCTTCTTCACAAATACCTTTTTTTGGCTGAGCCCTGGTTAGCGTAGTGGTTGTGCGCGGGACTGCGGCCCACTGGTTGGAGGTTCAAATCCAGCAGCAAGGCTGGGCCTCCTACTCCGACCACCAAAGGGCAGTGATGCCCCTCCCCGCCCCCCCCAAAATACCTTTTTTTGACAACAGGAAAGGTGACTCTACACATGGACTTATCCAGATGAAATACACAGAAATGAAATTGCGGAGGAGTTCAGGATCATCAGCAAAAAGGAGGCCTGGGGAAGATTGTAGCCATACTTCTGTCTGCTCTCCATATGACTTGAACTGACAGCAGGATGGCACCTACCATCTTCAGCAACAACAGCAACCGTTAGAGGTTGAAAAACCAATAACCTAAATATATTTAGTACTATTGTTTTCTCTTAATATAGTTCTGGATGCCAAGTGCCAAAATATCATTTGTATGCATATACAAGGACCTTAACCAGATTACACTCAAAGTAACAAAAGAAAAGTGTGGAAGATGTGCAACAAATGGAGTTTAGTTGTTGCGATCCAACCCACTGACCTAGGATCCATTCCGACTCACAGTGGTCCTGTGGACAGACAAGCACTGCTCCTTCTGAGATTAAATCTTATTTACTTTTTCATGATTACAATGCTTATTTTATTCCCAACGAAGTAAGGCAGCTCATAATTCACCTGGACCAAAAATAACTCCAGGGGCAAGAGGCACAAAAAGAAGGAAAGCTAGACTCTCTTCCACCACACCTCCTAGAAATGCCAATGAACAAAATTTATAGTAAGAGACCCAGAACGAAAGTTGAAAGTCACTAGTGTGCCCAGTTGATTTCTTCATCTTCTTCTCTGTCAAGTGCTCTGTCAGCACAGTCCATTCTGGGTTATTTCTATATCATTGCCATCTTCCTTGATTTCATACGCAAGTTACACTTACTGGGATTTGTGGTCATGCCTGTTGCATGCATGGGGTGGATATCCTGTAATTTATACTGGCTACAGTTCTATGTTCTTCAGGCTTACCAGAATGTATGCCAGCAGAGACTGCGATGTCCTCCACTCCGAGCAGCAGCACCAAGTTGACTGTGATCAGCGCCATCCTCCTGGCTGCCAGCCAACAGGGGACTCTGAGAATAAATCTTTATAGGAGCGGCCTCTTTCTCCTGGGAAACAGTAGGTAGGTCTGAAGGGGACCTCTGCAATCAGAAGTCTAAGACTTGGCCCACTTCTCCACCAGGGGTGCTTTATTGAGGCCCAGTAATGTGGAAATGGAAAATAACCTGAACTCATAAGCATTCTTCTCAAATTACTCTGGGGAAAACACCTCAACAGCCATAAAATGACATGTGTTGTTTTCCTCATATACGTTTAGATTTTCCACTTCCCTGGAGAAGAGCCATTGTCATTCCAAACCTGCCCTCTTCCTCTGTCTTTCCACAGCCTTAAAGGTCTCTTTGCTCACTTTCCACTCCACATGTATAGGATAGCACATTTTATATCATGTTAGACCTCCAAAGCTTAAGATGATAAGCATAAAGCACCCTCGTGTATTTAAAGAATGGGGAGTGCACAAATCCCCTGTTTGAGAACTAACTTTGCTATTAGTGATCCACAGACTAAGTAAGATGAGTAAGAGAAATGTGGTGATTGATCAGTTGGCAAGAAAGGGCTGGGTCTTTCCCCTCTTCTACCAGAGAAGAACCGGAGTCCTGGAGGTGCCTGCAGTGGTTCAAGGTGGCTAATGGAAAGGCTGACGTCTCCAAGGGAGAAAGGTGTGGAGCGCGGCTTCAGGTTTCCCCTGGGGAAATCTATGGGGGCAATTCTACTCTGCCCTTCAGGGACATTATGAGGCAAACTTGATGACCACAGGTTCATTTGTGAGAGGGGAGTTCCAAAAAAACACTTGAGGGAAATGAGAATCCTTGCAGATTGGTAGAGTTTTGGAGTTTTTCTCAAGATGCCTTTAAGACTGAGGGAAAAATTGTTGAAAGTGTTTTTGAAAGCAGTAATTTGAAAAATGAAGCAAGAAAGAAATAATTTGTGTTGGCATTCCAGTGACTTCAGATAATTTACTCTTTGGACACTTACTGAAATATGCCAAATGAACAGGAGGAGAAGGGAAATGAGAAGTGACAAGATTGTCGGGAAGATTAGCAGAGCAGCTGTCTCCACTCCCTCCATGATAGGGCAAAGAAGCACGGGGTCATCTAGTGGATCAAATGGATAGTGTAAACATAGTTGGACTTACCATTGTAATCTTGAATATGCTGAATTGAATTCCATACTTGGTCAATTGATCTCCATATAGACCTGATCTGAATTGCTTCAGAGTGCAAGGATGTCTACTTGTTCCATGACTGAAACTTCCTCCCTGGCTTTTTGTATGTCGACAGGGGCCTTTTCTTTCTTACTCATTATTTGTATTTTTGCTTTACCCTTACTAGCTTATTTTGATTTTGTTTCGTATTGTTTCTGTTGAGTTTCTCAGTCTGGGATGCACAGGAGGAGTGGGTGTACATAGTGAAAATAACTGATAAAAGAGTTGATAGGCGATGCAGGAGTCAGGGGTA